>VCCN01000800.1:1475881-1488982 GCA_006491835.1 Architeuthis dux | reverse complement strand
GCAATAATGGGAGACCGGCGCTAGTTGGTACACTTTTCAACTTCCTATTAAATAAATTCATTAAAACGCAAATATATCCCAAAGTTACCATAGAAAAGAGACTTCCTTTGTTTATTATATTATCATTTAAACATTGGGAAAAAGTGTACTAACCTACCCCGCAAGTGGGGATAGTTGGTACAATCTGATGGGGCGAGTTAGTTCTCTTGCTAGTAGGTACAGATGTGATGAATATCTCTTATACTATGCGAAAGTCGGTAATTTGTGTGTCTCTCTGTAGATCAGCAGTGAGCATCACGGCCAAACTTAAAAGTCCCAGGGGTATCTTTCCCCTTTTTAGGGGTAAAAATCGGGAGGGGGGATTTCTTGTACCCTTTTAGGGGTCAAAATTCGTGGGGAAGTATTTTTCCCGTTTAGGAGTCAAATTCGAGGTGGAATTTTGTTTTTCCCTTTTATGAAATCTCTATAAAATATCATTTGTTTTCCTGTGTTTTTATATTTGAAGTTATTTTCCCCGGACAACGCCCGGGAGAGTGTGTCAATGAAGTTCTGTTTAGTGTCGTCATAATATTTTTCAGTATTGTTATAATAGAAAAATAGAAAATTTTAAACCATACAGAGTATTAACACTAATAGAAAATGTATTTCAGTAAAAAGTTAGATTTTAGAATATAATAACCACTTGGTAGGACAAGTGGAAACATATGTGAGTGGACCCCAATAATGCATTGTAGTAAGCTGGAAGATGGGGAAAAAACAATAAGAAAAGAATGACGTCACCAAACAGAATTTCATTGAGACCCCTCTCCCAATAAAATGGAAACAGATATCAAAATGACATCAGTAGCAAATCTTGGTCACCAAAGAGCAGATTATTAATTTGATTCCCTATGCTAGACAATTAATAGTCAAATTCAGAATCATCTGATGTACAGTTTTGACAAACAAAATCCATCATTTGAAATAATGACTTTGGTAGATTCATCCCTGTTGTTTTCTGAAACGCACTCAGCATGTGCTCACATGTGCTCACATGTGCTCACCAGGCCTTGAATAGGTTTCTACGCACACCGAACAAAAGGTTTCATCATCTCTGAATTCATCATTGTTATTTGTTTTTCCTTTACTTTTGTTAATGGCCCCTTTTCCACTTTTCTTTTTTCTCTGAACACTTTTTGACTTTTTGAAAGTTTGTTTTGTTATATTGCAGGCTTTTTGTTTTTCCTCGGCCCCAATTGCATACAATTACAGCGTACCAACAATGTATCAGCCAGCTCCAAACACATGGTTTTGTCTACATTCTATTCCAAGAAAAGGTTCTGATATAAGCTGCTTGAAATGTAGTATATATACTGTTTATTGCCACTTCTCATAAAAATAGCCTGCACTATAATTAACCGTACATTACAGCATGAACTTGTCAAAGTGAATAAGTTACATACCAGGGTGAAAAAACGTTTTTCATGTAAAACTTTTCACGCTTACAGCACATGTGACTCAAACTTAGTAGAAAAATGGCGGAATTTTTTCTGTTCAAAATGAGGCTAAGTGGTGCCACCAAGTCGTGGAAAAGGAAATTAAAGCAAGTGATTCAACCTGTCCATATTACCAACTAGCCCCGGTCTCCCCTACTATAACAGTGTGATGTTTTCTTTCCGTAAAAATGGACACTTCCACTTAAAGGTAACAATTTTGCTGATGAATTCATTGTGTGTGTGTGCGTGTGTGTGTGTGTGCGTGTGTGTGTGTGTGTGCGTGTGTGTGTGTGTGTGTGTGTGCGTGCATTTGTGTGTGTGAATATGCGTAATTCCGAACAAGTATGCACGCACATACAAGCAAAATCACAGAGCAGAAACGAAGTAAAACTCTCGTTGACCATGAGTCTTGCAAGTATTTTCTTCTTTTCCTTACAAATATACGCAACAAATCAGATTCTTACCCATGGAAGAACTCACCTGTCAATACAGAAAACGTGCCACAGTTTCAGAAACTTACCGTATATTCTTGAATATAAGACGAGATATTTTTACCAAATAAATGGCCCAAAACCAGCAGTTCGACTTCACTTTTACGAGCTGAAAACAACAATCGATATCAATCTTTATTATTATTGGATGAAGTATTGTAACATATCACTTTTTAAAATTAAATATGACTAGTTTGTATCTTCATCCTAATTAATAAGTTGTATAAAAACAACTAAAATTAGGATGAAGGTAAAAACTAGTCAAATTTAATAAAAAGAACAATCAATATATTGAAATGAAAGAAATTCATGTTTCGATGACAGCTGACCAAGTGCCATAAACGGTGTATTTAACGATGTTATGACAAAATAACAGACAACTTATATTCGAGTCAGTTAATTTTCTGAAATGTTATGCTCAATTCTGAACTCATCTTATACACACGGTCAACTTATATTAAACAAATAAACGGTAACTCTCAACAAAAGCAAGCGAAAAGAAATTTCTTAAAATAAGAAGAATGAAAAGAAACCTTATTTAAAGAAAAGAGTTTTGATACAAAGACTAGAGAAACTGTTGATACTGGTTGATCATCTATTAAGTATAAAATCAAGTTTTCAATCTTGTGGCACGAAATCCCTTCGAGGACTTTAAAATGTTGACCACTAAAGAAGACTTCCAACCTTTAATATTGAGAAGTTAAGTGAATGTGTGACTTTGTAGACTCGGATGCTCACATCTTGAAAGTAAAGAAACAAGGCTGAAAGTCGGGACATAAATGCGCGAGTTCTCTCCCTTGCCCCAAACAAAAGCTAGATCTAGCTCCAAAGGAGCAAAATCGGCAAATTTTCTTTCGGTATATCAGCCCGTCAGTCAGTCAGTGATGGCAATCGGTACTAGAGATACTTGCGCATCTAAAAGATACAGAGTAGGTACGTATAAAATATGTCAGAAAATATCCGGTTACCATCTACAAGTGTCTTTTCCAATAACACCCTCCGCGCCCATCTTAAATACTTGGGTAGATTCAGCGATCATTATGTTTAATAGGCCAAGTGGAAATCAAGAATGTCTTGCACAAGGCCATAATTTTCCAGAAGTTTCTATAGCACGAAATTTCCTAGGGAGAATTTCGTCATTCAAAGCACGACCTTTATCTGAACTTGCGAACGCTGACTGTCGGAAACGGTGTCAAATTTGCCACTAAGGTTTTCACCAGCACCAACCGCAAAAAAAGAACAATCTTAATTAACCCTGGTAGAGAGCTGTGTTTTAAGAAGCATCCAGTCAGAATCGAAACCACTATACCAGGTTTCCGGGATTAGCCCGCGAGTTACTCTACTGCCATGCGTTTTCAAGATAGATAGATAGATAGATAGATAGATAGATAGATAGATAGATAGATAGATAGATAGATAAGTAAGTATCTGAAAATGTTATGGTAAATATGAAAAAAATGATGTCACTTGATATTTTGCAATTGCGAGAGTTTGCCACGGTGGTATTTTATATGAAAGCATTCGAACTGTAATGAAACGTGTTCTTAAACTAAAACCAAGTCAAGGTCTGACGTCTTTACTCAATGAACCGACAAGCTGGCCCTTGTAGTGTGTACCCGATTCCTTGAAACCCAGCAATGATACAGCAACTTGTTCTTTTTCCCGTGATCAAAGTTCATTAATCAAAACTGGACAATGAATTTCATAGAATGTTAACCGTGTGCACGCTAAAATGACGCTAGATTCAGGTGGGGAGTGAGTGGGTTGATAAAAAAAAGGGCTTCCTTTTCGATCACGTAACCACAAACTGGAATGCAAAGGTCGGCCGGTCGGAACGAAACTTAACTATCCCTATCCGGCACGGGCGTGTATTTAGTGCCAACTCAATGGTCTCATTTTTAGTAATACTGAGATTTATGCCAATTGGCTATTGCAGATTTTACAAGTAATCAAATGTATTCATATGTGTGGTGACAATTCTCACGTAGATTCAAACTCGAAATGGCAGTGCTGCTTGCCACAGCATGAAGGCGTTTTCTTGGGGATGCCTGGCATTTAAAAACATGTATGTATGTATGTATATGGCCAATGCTTAGAGCTGAATTTCCACTAGTTGGAATTCATCGCCACAAATTGACTGTGGAAAGACACATTAGGCAAAAGAACCAAACTATTTCTTCTACTCACACACACACACACACACACACACACACAGAGACACACACACACACACACACACTCATGCGCGCACACACACACACATTTGATGCACTCATTGATTCATTCAGAATATAAACAAACTCTTTATAGGCAGTTATTTGCGATGAAATATGTGACCTCCCATCAGTTTTACTACGAGAATTATCCACCATTCATCTTCAGTGAGGTCAAGCGAGCCTTATCAAGCAATCAAATCCCAATGACGGTTAACTGTCTCTAAGTGCAATGGATGCCGTAATGAATTAAAATCTTATGGAAACCTTAAATACAAACAATTTGTCAAGAAAAATGCATCTATTAGTGTTTTTTTTTGCACCCAACTGCTACTAACATTTGCTACTAACATTTGCTACTAACATTTGCTACTAACATTTGCGTACGTGCGTGTGTATCCAAATGGGACTTTTAAACATGTACAGCAGTTATTAAAAAAATAGAAAATTAGTATAAGTAGTAGTAGATGATCATATTAGTTTGAACTGGGTGAATTGAAGTGGTTGTTATATAACTTTTCCCAAGCAAATTAAAAAATAAGACTACCAAATTTAAAAATACGCCAAACAAACTAAAAAATACGGCAATCAAATTTTAAAATACGCCATGCAAATTAAAAAATACGCTACGCAAATTAAAAAATACGCCACGCAAATTAAAAAATACGCCACACAAATTTTAAAAATACGCCACGCAAATAAAAAAATACGCCACACAAATTAAGAAATACGCCACACAAATTTTAAAATTTGGTTGCCTTATTTTTTAATTTTGCTTGCTTTACTTTTTAATTTTCTCTGGGAAAAGGTATAGAAGAAGGAAACAAGAAGGGGGAAGAAGTGGTGGTGAAAAGAGAATAAGAAAAGAGAATTGACATTGGAACATGATGATGGTATCACAAATGACTGCAGCAATGTTGGGTGACGTGACAAGTATCCATAAATACTTGAATAAGGCAGAATTGGCCCAGTGAAAGAAAAACGTAAATCCCTTATCCTAAATATGCAAGAAGAAGAAAAAACATTCCAAAAACATTTTATACATTCAATGAATATTGGGGTCTCCTTTCTAAGGCTTGGCTACTGAGAACTTTCCAACGCACTCAATTGAAATTTAGTCACATTAAGCACTTTCAGAATCAGCGTACTCTGAACAAAACCTTTTCTGACCCTAACGCTGCAGGCAGTTATTATCGTTCGATAATTCCATAATCAGGAGAATAACCCATGCGCTATGGTGATATTTCTTTCTCTACTAACAATCAAAAATGTGTTCTCCAGTAGGGGAGGCCGGGGCTAGTTGGGCACAGAGGCAGATTGAATAACTTGCTGCTAATTTTTGTTTCCACCACTGTTAGCCTCTTTCTTATTTTTCTAATAAGTTTGAGTCATATGTGTTGTAAGCACGAAATATTTTGCCTGAAAAACGTTTTTCACCCTGGTAAGTAACTTTTTTACTATGACAAACGAGTGCCTAGTTCATGCTGTATTGTGTGGTTTGATGATAGTGTAGTCTATGTTTATGAGAAGTTGTAATAAACAGAATATATACCACATTTCAAGCAGCTTCTGTCAGAACTTTTTCTTGGAATAGAATGTAAAGGAAACCATGTGTTTGGGTTTGGTTGGTACATTGTCAGCTGGGCTACTTGGTACACTGTAATTGTATGCAATTGAGGTAGATAAAAAAAAAGCCTGCAAAATAACAAAATAAACTTCAAACAAGTCGTTGGTGTTGTCATTCTTTTCTTATTGTTCTTTTCCCCATCTTCTATCTTATTACAATGCATCATTGGGTCCACTCACATAAGGTTCCACTTGTTCTATCAAAAATCTTACTTTTTACTCAAATACATTCTTCTGTCTGGTTTAAAATTTTATATTTCTCAATTATAACAATATATTAATCATATTTGTACCTACTTGCAAGAAAACTAACTTGCCCAATCAGATTGTACCAACTATCTCCACTGGTGGGGTAGGTTTTTATACTTTTTTTCAGAATGTTTAAATGATGATATAATTAACTTGACAAATGTTTCAGATTTAAACGACCAATCAAAAAGTAGTCTCTTTTCCATAGTAACTTTTGGTCATATTTGCGTTTGAATGAATTAATTTTACAGTAAGTTAGAGCCATCTAAATGAAAAATGACCAACTGACTCTGGTCTCTTCTACATCAATTAATGAATTTTTATGAAGTTTATTCTTTAATGTGATCTCTCGCAGATGATATAGAGGAAATCCTGGTACCGCACACAAGATATATTCCAGGTAAAGAGCGTGTGGTAGGGGGGATGCATGTAATAGCCTGGCACATTTTCTTACTAACATTATTAATCTTGTTAACAGTCTTTTTATGTGTAACTGAAATAATTTTATGCGCTATAAAATTTCATTTTAATGTTGGTGCATGCCATACAAAGCATCAGCATGCAGTAGCCGGTATCAGAACAAACTTTTTGTGTGTACCACTAATCGTGTGTGCTAGTATGGCGTGCGGTACCAGGCTTGCCTGTACATTGTTTTACCTTTTCTTGAAGAAAGGCACCTTCATAGCACCTAATTCCAATGACCATCCACTGAAATCCAGTAAATATTGTTCATATCAATAGGTTTTTGTTTGAAATCAATTCAAAAGAACAAAACAAAAATACGGGTGAGATGTTTTGTCTGTTTATTGTTTGATGGCAATGAAATAATGAAATAATAAGTCCCAAAACAATTATTAATTATAAATCATCACAAACACATATAATACATAAATATTATATATATGTAATATTTGTGTATGTAAGTGTGTGCATGTGTGTATGTGTGTGTCAGTGTATGTGTGAATGAGTGTATGTATGTGTGCATAATTATGTGTATGTGCATGTGCAAATGTGTGTATATGTGCATGCACGTGTGTGTGTGTGTGTGTGTGTGTGTGTGTGTTTATTAAGCATACACTTTGCATTTTCATTTTATGAACAACGTTTGGACGAATTTGTGATTGTATACATTTTATTATAATCATATTATTCCCATTCTCGCCACAATGAAATGAGAAGCTTTTTCACTGAAAATGACCACTGCTCTCAAATGTCTTTCAAACTTTTGACAAGGTTGGCCTTGGACAATTCGAGCTTCCCTTATTTGTTCTCAAACTTATAAATCCATATCAAGTCATGAGCAATGCTTTTTCTTCTTTGATTCAGTCAACAATAAAGTTTTTAAAAATTGGGAAACATAACGTTTTAATAAGAGCTTAGGTATAATTGTAATTAGCTGTAAAAGAAAAGTTTTGAAAATAAATATGTATAACTTAGGAGCTGAGTATTTTCCAAGTACACAGACCGAACGATCCGGAAGTAGAACCCCCATCTTCGCAGGAAGTCACAATGTACATCCTGATTGTAGATAAGGTAAAGACTTGGGCCTTCCATTTTTGAATCTATTGAAATGTTGTAATCTTCCTGATCTTTGTTTTCCAGAGTAAAAAGAAGACAAATATCTTTTAGAGCAGGTTCAAGTACTTCTGTTGATCTAATGTTCATGAAAAGTTGGGAATCACCAATTTCTTTAATTACTGAATACTAACAGTTAAATCTGGTTCTCAAACTTTGAGGGAATAACAGTTTGAATCAAACCATCAGCATTTTAATTCAGTGGCAAATAAATAGTAGTTCTGTTTACTTATGTGACATGTTTTAGTTACTTCTTGAATCGATAAGAACACATACTCATAAAATGATATGCAAAACAATTCAAAACACATTCAAAAACTTTCAAACCAAATCATTAAACATTTCCAATTGCATATGTAATTAACCTGTGTTTCCTGAGATGTCCGTTGTCCAATTCTTCGATTAAATCAAACAACACAGATTATTTATGTGCTATTCTAGTTTGTATTCTGAAACGCCAAAACCAAACGCTAAAATCATGACAAAACATTTTGACGGTAAAAGCATTGCTGAGGTCGTGGACATGTAACAAGTTTATTTTTCTCCTCGGCTTTACATTCTGATTTTCCTTTTACCATGTTTACTGGTAACGTGCTTAAGACAAACATGAAATGACATCTAGTCAGTTTGCACACACACACACACATGCACACACATTCATACTTATGCACATACATAAATACATACACACACATACATACATACATACATGTTAGTTTTGAATGTATAATACCAGCTATGATGTACAGGTGTGAAACATGGAAACTAACAAATTCACTTCAAAACAAACTCAAAATCACACAAAGATCAATGGAAAGAGCAGTGCTAGGAATAACTGATAAAAAAGATCAACATGGATCTGAGAACAGACCAAAGTAAAAGATATCATAGAAGTGATTAAGCAAAAGAAATGGAGATGGACAGGACACATAGCAAAAAGGAAGGATAACAGGTGGTGCTAAAGGTTAGTCGATTTGTTCCCAAGGGATAGCAAATGCAGTAGGAGAAGACCAGACATAAGATAGAGAGATGAGATCGAAAGAGGTTAGCGCAGTCACGGTCGACTCGAAGGCGCTGGAAAAGGCCTTTGTCCAGCAGTGGACCTGAAAACGGATGATGATCATGATCATAATGATCATGATGATGATAATAAAGATGATTATGATATATACCATGGAGAGTAAAATGTCATTGAATGACATGAACTGGCAACAGAAATAAATAATTTGTTTTTTAAAATTTTAATCTATTTTCTATAGTTTTGAGAAGGGTCATTAATATTCAAGTAGTCCTTGGACGATTTCGGTTGATCCATTTTTCGGCCTTCTTCAGGTGTAAAATCTGAGTATGGTAGGGTAAACAGAAGTTATATTTTTAAGGGGGTAACCCTTATAGCGCAGAGCCCCATGTCTTTGTCTTGTCGGGTTTAGGTCTGTTGAGAAGCGGAAGCCACATCGGGTTGAACTCCGCACTTGTCTGGCTAATGCATTTAATCAACCTGATGTGGCTTCTGTTTCTCAACAGACCTAAACTTGACAAGACAAAGTCACAGAGACACCCGGCCCAGAACCAAGTGGTGTGGTTGCAACCCTATGCTCTACAAGATGGATGATCCACACTGTCAAGAATAGAAGTTTGTTTATACCTGTTTTTCTGAGTTCTACTGCTGCAATTATAACATAAAGTCGAAACTATTTTTTTAAATTCCTCTGTGTAAAAAATAACTAAAACAAGTTGTAAATTATAATATTATGTACACACTATAATTATTATGAGAAGTATTTAATGATTGATCGTCCTAAAATGATTGGACGTTTTTTCTTCAATGATTGGCAGTAATTCTTTTAAAGAAGTCCAAGATTTATTTTTGTCTTAAATTTTGATTTAAACTTTTTTTAAAATCTGTGCCAATAGGATAACATTGACAAATCATCAAAATGAAAGAATCTTCTAAATTTGGATATAAAGTGTGAATGTTTGAGCCCTAGCCAGAAAAGTAATACCATTCTTTCTACTTATAGAAATCATGGATATTTGTTGTACCTGGATATGAGGATTTCTTGATGAATAAGTGATATTTGCACAAGCAAAATTTTCTCAAACATTTACCTACCACATGAAATGGAGTGTTTTTTAAAATTCAATAGTTCTCTGTTGCCTTTTCAAATCTGGAGATATTTTTTTTTTAAACCCTCCCTCTCTCTCTCTCTCTCTCTCTCTCTCTCTCTCTCAGCATAATTAGAGAAACATTTGGAAAAGCCAAAAAAGCAGTAACAATCTAACGTAGGTTTTGGTGCCATTATTGAATCTGAACAGCATTTTTCTTTTTACTGCTTTTAAATTACAAATTGTGGACACTGAAAACACATCTGGAAGACACCAAATTTGAAGTCCTAATATTTTTTTATAAATAAGTGTTATCTTTGGAAGTTAGAAAATTGGTCAGATAGATTTCCTTCTCTTCTAGAAGGGTGATCTCCATTTTGTATGAAATGTATGCATAAGGAGACATTTACTGGATCAGAAATCTGACTGAAAGCCTTCTTGTCACTTGATGATCAGAGAACTTCTTGATTGAAATGTTGGAACACAGCAGATGAGGATATTAGTCAAGGAAAATCCAAGGTGAAAAAAAACGCAGTAGGAGGGCAAGAATTCTGCATGAATAACAAAGATTAAAAAATAAGCTGAACAAACAAATAAAAAACACTTGAATACATAACAAAATTCTCTTTACACACAAAAGCAATCACATAAGCCTCCTCCCCTTTCTTACTGCCTTAGAGACACAAATATGCTCGGACACGTGTGCATATCTTTTCTTTCACTTAAAGTAGTAAAGCAACTAAGAAATTAAGATGAAAGAAAATACTAGTCAGTCATTAAAAATAAAGACAATATTGCTGCTACTAGTGTAAAAACAATAACAAATATGGTGTTGAGAGAGATCAGGGAAGAATAGAGGGGAGGTGTAAAGATTAGATGTGGTCTTCTGTCAACCATAGAGTTCCCATAGCTCAGTTGGTAAGAGCAGCTGGTATGGTTAGTTAGCTATATCAAATTAGCTTTTGCAACCAGAAATGTATTCATTCAAAATCTGTGATATTTATGGCATGATAAAAATGAGTAAAATGCCCCACATACAATGATTATCTTTAGCAGATGATTATTCAAATTTACATACAAGATATAATTTATTTTTTACAAGTTTAGATAACCATCAGAACTTTGGTATTGTGCCTTAAAACCATATCCAGGATACCTGAGGAATACCATTTTGTAGTCACTCCTTCTGATTCGGTGATTGGGGTAATTTTATTTCTCCATTATCAATTTGTATTGTCATATTTTTCATGTATGCTATTATTTTAGAAGATTAATTCTTCAGAATATTTTCTCATGTTTAATGCACAAAAAACAAAACACAAATATTTCAATATACCTGAGCAGGCAATGCTAACATATCTTATAAACAGAGTTACTCCTTTAAAAGTAACATTTTTTTGCCAGTTTTATGATCTTTTTCATAACTTTGATTAGCACACGGCTATAAGGATGGCTCCATTTTCCATTATAAATTTTAATTTTAGTAAATAAAAACAATATTGTATTTTTTCAAGAAAGTATTCAAGAAAGTATGCTTCTCAAGTTCGCTTTAAGTTGAAGATGAAGAATGAGTTGAACTCTAGACTGAAACAAAAAAATCAATCCAAAACATAATTGGATTGACAGAACAAAATTTACAAATGGACAAATAAGAAAAGAAAGAGATCAGTAAAAGACAAGGAATCAGCATCCATTTTGGTTTTCTTTTAGAATCAGGATTTGTTCTTCCTGTTCTAATGTAAATGTTTCATGACTTGAAATTTCAGATTCTGTATAGAATGAAGTGTAAATTAGCCAAATATGTAGACAATAAGATGTTGATGTTCATAGTCTTTCCTTCCTTTGATGATTGCCTTAAGGTTCTCCTTGTGTTCTGGAATTGACAAAGGAACGTCTGCAAAAAGAAAAGAAAAAGATGAACATAAAGCAGCAAATTGATTGAATAAGAATATTAGTGATTCCAAGTTACATAAAGAGAGTAAGAACAACCAATTTAAAGAAATTCCAGTCATTACTTATGAAGACAGGTCTGATTAGTCACTCAAAAGAAACTGTCACGTGTTGGGGGTGATCAATTAAAACTTTGGAAAAAGGGGGGATCAATGAATAAGTTATTTCTCTCGCCTTTTGTTGGGTGGTGATCACTAAAAAAGTCTGAATTTTCAAAAAACAAGCGTGAACACTGCGGGACACAAACTAATTTAGCATAAACTTACATTGTAAATTGAAACCCCACTAAAGACCTATTCAGGGTGGAATTTTCAAAAACGTTTTTTCTAGATATAATAAGGAGTAAATGTTTAAATTTTCTAGCTCATTCGTTCAGCCTGTACGCATGACACATGCATATAGCTAGCCAGGCAGAATCACTTAAAAACAGAAGAAACCTATGTTGACAGTTTTGGTCGACGGGTTCTAATTTAGTGATCACAAGCTACATTAAGAGAATATGAATGCATACAACCAATTTGAAGAAATTCCAATCATATTACATATAAAGATATAGTGAATAGTGAGAAAGGGAAACAAAAGACCAACCATAACATTTATTGGCAGAGGTATTAAGTAGAGAGGGTGAAAAAAGAAAAAGAATTATTAAGTCGAGAGGGTGAAAAAAGAAAAAGAGCTATTAAGTAGGGAGAGTGAAAAAAGAAAAAGTGGCATTAAGTAGAGAGAGTGAAAAAAGAAAAAGAGCTATTGAGTAAAGAGAGTGAAAAAAGAAAAAGTGGTATTAAGTAGAGAGAGTGAAAAAAGAAAAAGTGGCATTAAGTAGAGAGAGTGAAAAAAGAAAAAGAGCTATTGAGTAGAGAGAGTGAATAAAGAAAAAGAGCTATTAAGTAGAGAGAGTTAAAAAAGAAAAAGAGCTATTGAGTAGAGTGAGTGAAAAAAAGAAAAACTGGTATTAAGTAGAGAGAGTGAAAAAAGAAAAAGAGCTATTGAGTAGAGAGAGTGAAAAAAAAGTGGGAATAAGTAGAGAGAGTGAAAAAAGAAAAAGTGGCATTAAGTAGAGAGAGTGGAAAAAGAAAAAGCGGCATTAAGTAGAGAGAGTGAAAAAAGAAAAAGTGGCATTAAGTAGAGAGAGTGAAAAAAGAAAAAGAGCTATTGTGTAGAGAGAGTGAAAAAAAGAAAAAGAGCTATTAAGTAGAGAGAGTTAAAAAAAGAAAAAGTGGTATTAAGTAGAGAGAGTGAAAAAAGAAAAACTGGCATTAAGTAGAGAAAGTGAAAAAAGAAAAAGAGCTATTAAGTAGAGAGAGTGAAAAAAGAAAAAGAGCTATTGAGTAGAGTGAGTGAAAAAAGAAAAAGAGCTATTAAATAGAGAGAGTTAAAAAAGAAAAAGTGGTATTAAGTAGAGAGAGTGAAAAAAGA
>VCCN01000800.1:1414430-1434348 GCA_006491835.1 Architeuthis dux | reverse complement strand
CATCAAGGGTTGATATGCCGCTAAACAAATCACTCAATCAGTCTGAATGAGTAAGTATTCAAGTAAGTACAGTCAATCAAAAAAATTTTCAAACATTTTTACAGATTTCTTTTTCCTATTGTCGTTCATATCATTGATATCTACAAAAAGGCAAGTATGTGTTATAAATGTTTGATATTAAAGGTTTAAAATGGTTCTATAGAAAATCGAAATAGGGTTTTTGAGAATGTTTTTGTGATTGAACAAATTGCTGAAAGTCAACCGTGAGTATAAGACGAGTTTGGAATTGAACATAAAAAGATATCCTTCTTATGAATTCACTGTTTATGGCACTTGGTCAGCTGAATTCCTTTCATCTCCAACATATTGATCAGTGTTTTCAGGTCGTAAAAGTGAAATTCTCATCAGTGATGATGAATCTACATGAAAAAATGATTTCAAATGGATATTACACAGTACACGCCATATACTACCCACTTAACATTTCATACAAAACCATGGAAATGAATTGAGTTGAAAGAACGGGCATTATCGCTCGCTAATATGCATTGTATCTATTGACACTGTATTCATATTGGCAAAAGTATTGGCCGTTTTTGACTGACCTGAGTATAAGTCGAAATGCTGATTTTGGGCCATTTTTTTAGTAAAAACCTTGTCTTATATTCAAGAATATAAAGTAGATTTCTTTACTACTTTTGTTATATTCTCCTATAGAAATATCACATTTACATTTTTCATGAAGTTGATAGATTAAAAATACAAATTTATCTGTGAAGATAATTAGGATGATTAAAATTATTTTTCAACATCAAAAAAATACAGAAAAGTAAGCAATAAAAATTAGGTTCTTGTCAGAATTTTGTTAGACAAAATGTTTAATCATTGTATGTGGTTTAGTCAAACTATTTCCCTTGTTTTCATTGCTCATTTTCTTTCACAAAGTTTTAGGCATGAACCCTCCAGCTTTCATCGGGTGTTATCTGTTCATTCCAATTATTCTAATTGTCAAACTCCAGGACAAAATCAGAGTTGACTTTACTTTCTTATGTAACAAGGACAAGAACAATCCTCACCAAAAATAGGGGAATAAACCGATATGTATCATCCCCATTCCCCTACCATGATTTGAACTCATGACCTAGTGATTGCTAGTCTGGTGTGTTACTACCTGCGCTAAACTGACATGTCTAACATAGCTACAAAATTTATAGTAGAATTACACAAGGACGTAGAAGTAGGAGCAGAGTTTGACTCTGGAGCATCCTAATTATCTTCATTAATGACCAACACCAGAAGAAGGCTGGGGGGGGGCGTACAAATCAGAAACGTTGTGAAAAAAAAGAGCAACAAGATAAGGAAAATAGTCTAAAACACATAGAATGAAAAATTAGGTGATTGAAAATTGATCACAATTATAATTTTTATTAATGTCAATTTGCAGCTGAAATCAAAAATGTTGTCCCTTTCAGAAATCTTACCTCAAAACCAATGACGATCCAAAGTCGTTTAACAAGGGAAAAGTCTCCTGACCACCGCGACGTAAAGGCGATGAGGAATGCATTGCTGATTACACCAGCAACATTTAAGAAATGCAAAATGGCTGTCCACATACCTTGAATTAGAAGAAAAGGCAGAACATTAATTTAACATCAAAGACAAAAGAAGATGGAGAACTGCAGATATATTCGAGGTCTGTCCTAAAAGTATCCAGCCATTTTGAACAGAGAACCGGTTGTGCAGCCTTGATGTAACTTGGCAACTAATCAGAGGTGGGGGCATTATTGTGTATGAACAGACACTCACCTTTGGGGTTACTCAGTCAACAGACAACATTGAGCGAGTTTGTGTACTATATTCACAATATCCGAATGAGTAGATCAGCAAATATGCATTGTTTTTTGCAAAACATTGCATCACCCATGTCTGTTATACACCCAGCCACCCCTACAGTCCAGATTTGACTCTCTGTGACTCTTGCTTTTCCCAAAGAGATTTCAGACCATAGATGAGATTAAGAAGAATGCAACAAGGCAGCTGATGGCAATCCTGAAAAAGGACTTTGGGATAAGAATTGGGATAAGTGTGAGGTACCAATAGCACTATTGACCTAGGTAGGCTATTATTAATAATAAAAGGCTGGACACATTCCAGACAACCTCGGATTCACATTTATCAGCAGTATTGTCAGACTAGTTTAGTTATTTATAACATAAAAATCAAACCAAATTTACTGCCATATTTTAAGTATCAGTTTTTAAAGGTCTTTCTTCAGATTTGTGTCCTTATTTTTTATTTGTTCTTAATGTTATAATATTTCAGCTGGTTAATTCTCCTACCTTCTTTAATTGAAGTTATAATTTGATAATCTTAATCTTACAAATTTCATTGAAGTTAACTTTTTAAATTATTCTTAGTTTTCAAGACATAACATTCACTTGTATCTAGAACTCTAGTAATTAGGTCAATGTGACAGTTGAATTGTCAGAAATTTTTAAATCAGGCATAAATCATAATTTGAAGTTTTTGTCTTTTTTTAGATTATTAGAAACTATCAACCAAAACTGTCAACATGGGTTTCTTCAGTTTTTCATTTGGTCTGGTGGCTGGCTATATATGTGTGTATGTATCACGCATACAGTCCACACCAATGGAGCTAGAGGGCTGAAAATTTAAACATTTACTCCTTATTATGTCTAGAGAAAACAAAGAAAGTTTTTAGTGGTGGGGATCAGTTTACAATGTAATTTTATGCTAAATTGGTCCCTTAGTTTGTATCTGGCAGTGTTCACACTTGTTTTTTGAAAAGTGACATTCATTTATCACACTTTTTTAATTGATCACCCCCAACATGGCATGCTGCCAAAAGACACATGACAGTTTCTATTGGTTGACTAACCAGACCTGCTGTCCTTAGTTTTTTAATTTGCTGTTGGCATCAAAATCTTATCAATACTTTGGATGATGTTTTAAGTATTTATGGCTTTAAAGACTTGTGGAGCATAGTGCCTCATTTCGGTTTCAGTAGTAAATAGGTTTCACGAGGTGGAGTTGCTAGCCCCACAAGAGGGCTAAAGGGCTCCAACTGCCCAGATATTTACCCATAGCTGGAGGGATAATTGGAATCATGCCTTTCCCAAGGGCATTAGTGCAAAGTGAATGTAAGCAGCCTCAGCCAGAACTTGAACTTGGTTTGCTGATTCCATGTTCCATGCCAGTAACCACTATGCTACTCCGCACCCCCAACATTTAGCATCTCATTCTATAATGTTCAGAAGATACAGTGTTGGGGTGGGGGGTGTCAACTATAAATTTTGAATTTATCACCCCCAACACAGCATGTGTCCAAAAGATTTTGGTCATTTTTCAATAAAACTTTCTATTAACATGATTGAGTGATTTACGAATCTCAAACCACAACTAAAAACTGCAAACAGCAACAACCATATTTGTGTATTTCACTCTAACTTTAATTAAAAATCAAATATATTTATAATAATTAATAACTTTTATGAGTTATTATTAATTAGAAACCATTAACCAAAACTGTCAACATAGGTAGGTCTGGTTGGCTAGCTGGCTATCTATGTATCACGTATACAGGAGCTAGAGGGTTGAACATTTAAACTCCTTATTATGTCTAGAAAAAACATTTTTGTTTTTTGAAAATTCACCCCTAAGTAGTTTTTCGGGAGGGGGGGCAATTTGCAACGTAGGTTTATGCTAAATTGGTCTTTTAGTTTGAGTCTGGCTGCATTCATGCTTGTTTTTAAAAATTCAGACTTTTTTAGTGATCACTGCCCAACAAAAGGTTAGAGAAGAAATTTATTCATTGATCACTCTTTTTCAAAGTTTTTAATTGATCACCCCAACACAGCATACTGCCAAAAGATTTGGGTCACCTGACAGTTTCTGTTGAGTGACTAACAAGACCCGTTAATTATTAGATTATATTTATATGTGGATTTATGGTTAATTCTCTTTTTTATTTAGTCTTTTTGAAATTCCTAATTTAAGAAATTTGTACATAACTTTTGGTTCAAATTGACTCCAGGCATGCACCCATACAGACACACGCACACATTCAGTGTTATAATTTATTTAGATTACAAGAACTAATACCACCAAGAGGTTAGGATTTCAGTTAGTTACTGGTAAAAAAAATGATTTAGAAAAAAAATGTGTCAGCATTATCAAGTGCTATAATCTTCGTAGCAAACCCCTGAGGATGCTTAAGTAACCAGTGAAACAGTTTATTCTGTTCTGATTCTTAGAATTCAGAAATAATTTATTGTGAAGTTCATGAATCTTGATTTTGTATAAAACCTAACACATGTTAACCTCAAGACCTCAACTTGTCTGGCATCTGCACAAGCCAGTTATTTAACCAAGGCAAAAATAAATCTAAATATACAACAATGTAATACACCAACACCAATCATGTGAGGTCTGCAAATTACATGAACTGCCAATTAATTTTTCCTAAAAGGGGCAGGGTTTTGTTGATGCACAATTTGAAGAAATACTGAAGTAGAAATGCAGCAAAAAATGGTTATAAATTCAAAATATAAGTAAAAAAAAACAGCCATAAAAATAAAGCTGGCAGTTTTCAAACAAAAGGACAATTTTAAATGTCAGAAGTATTTCCTCTTTAAACTTTAAATTCAATACCACTTTATCAAGAAAAGTGCACATAGGTGGCAGGCCTATTGCCTACATGAAGAACTCTTCGGGTTAGAGTTCCATAAAGTTCCATAAAGCTACTAAGGGTTCATTCAACTGAGTGGAAGGATTTCCTCCCATCATCCTCTAATTTCTTGCATTTTGATAAAATAAAGGACAGCAATTTTTTTTGACAATTAATGTCAAGCAAAACCAGTTCACTTCATACTGCAGTTCAATCAAACACATAAGGCAACTGATTCAGTTGAATAGAAAAGCAATCAGAATGATTTAAAAATGTAACTTATATTGGTTACAGTCAGAAACATCTTTTGGTACATTTTCATGTCATATACAAACAAAATATATGAAATTCATTAATATTTCAATTGCATTTATTCTTTATGAATATCAACTCTGATTAATATTTATGTAGATAAGACAGTCATTTAATTTTTTTTTAAACTATGCAAATATTATACTGTGTCCAATGCACTGGTATAATGACTAGGGGGCTGTTCACCAAAGCTTGATGTGGACAGTTTTATGGGGTCTGGCTTGTGAGCAGTAGTCCTCCAAATACTCCTATAATGTCATTAATCTTATAGTCCAGTATATATGGTAGTTTCATACAAGAAGCGATAGGAATATTCCCATTATACAACAAGAAAGTAATCTGTCCGGACATGAAAAAATGCCCTTCAGCTACCATGCAAACAGAACTCAATAACAATAATGGCCTCTACAGTTAAAAGAAAAGTAAATTACTATAACAAACACTCTTATTCAAACAGCTTTTGTTGCTCTCTTTTTAGCCCATGCCACCAGGTTAATAAATGCTGAAGGCTCAACGGATTTCAAGAGGATCTGATGTTATTTTTTCATTGGAAGCATTGTTTGAACATGGTTAATTAAAGATAATTATTCTAACTAAATAATTACGATTTACTATGACAGTTCATTGGCTCATTGAAAAGGAATACATTTCAGAGATCTTCATCCAGGCTATTTATAGCCAGTATAAACAAAAGAAAATAATTTTCTACAGAATAAAATTATTGCTATAATAATTACAAAAGTAGTCACTCATTTTATAACTAATAATCAGGTATGAACAAAATGGACAAAAATCTGGCAAAAATCAGCATATTATTCGATTTTAGTAAAGTTTTTGATAGTTATTTATTAAAGGGCAAATTTTTTTTTTTAAATTTTCCATTCCAAGTTTCGGGGAAGAACAATTTTTTTTCATATGATTCCTACCCCACCGTTTATTAATTTGATGATTTATCTATTTTATATAATGATGTTCTCATTGATTTTTACACATTTTACAGATATATCCCTCGAGATACTAATTTTGTTTACCTTTTTTAGAATAATATCCAGGAACTGCTGGAATGGAACTCGTACTTTGGGATTAAAAATAACAGGGAAATTAAGTAAAATAATTTTCCTTTAGGAAATTTTTTATTTTTATTCGATTAATTATCATTCAGGCTTTTGATCTGTGAAAAAAAAATTTTGTCACTCAATATTATTTTTGAAAAATATTTTCATGATTTTTATTGATTTATTCCGATATCTTATAAATTTTTTAAATGCATACTTTTAATCTTTCTATGTCTTGGTTTGACTAAAACTTATATAAAAATATTATAACAAGGATGAATAATTAAATATAGTGAAATGATGAAAAAATATTTACCACCTGTATATTTAATATATTTTATTCTGTTTTTTGTTTATGTAAATTGACTGCTATTTCAAATTATGGTAGCCGTGGGAAACAACATGCCTTTCTTTGCACGGCACAGGTGTCATGCATTTTAATCTTCTTTATTTTTTCTACTCAAATGTATGTGTACTGCATTGTCTACCATCCTTTTTTTTTTAAATCAGATGTCACTTACATGCTTGAAATCTTTTTTCATCTTTGTTCAATTTGTATACAGTCTCTAGTTTTCAACAAAGAGCACAGGGAACTTTTGTACACTCCTAATATCAACATCCTAACATAATGGATTTTTTAATTTTTTTTATTTTTCCACTCAAATATACGTGTACTGCATTGTCTATGGTACATTTTTTAAAATCAGATGTCGCTTACACGCTTGAAGTTTTTTTTCATTTTTGTACATTTTGTTCATACCTACTAATAATAATCAGAAAACTAACCTTAAATAATTGCAAATGTAGATAGTATCTCATCTAAATTTTAACTATAAATTCTTGATCTTCATCCTGTGTCATTTACTTAAGTTTACAAATTGAATCATTGTACCAGCATTTTAGACAATTTTCAGTATTTTCTAAATGGTTAGATTAATTGTTTTGATCTTTCAAATACTTTTTTATACAGTCAACTAAATAAATACAATCAATTCCAAAATTGAAACTTCTCTTTAGGGACATCTATGATGAAAAGCATAGTCAGAGTAAGATGAACAAAATGTTAAACACACTCCATCTAACAAATAAGGAAGGAACAATAACCGCTTGTATTGACAGAGGAACTCTTCAATGAATAGAATTAAAGATAATGGAACTCTTCTGTGAATTGAATAGAAAAGAAATAAAAGATATTCACCTAATGTTCAAAGGGGGAATAATTTCAATCAGGAGTTATTTCCCTTCATAAATTTAAATAAATAAGTATATATTTGTATTTTGGATTGTGTCTGATGAAAAATTACATTCTAATCCACCCAATAATGTGATATTTATAAACTAAGATTTCTAAGTATCAGTCTTTACTTACCAATGCCTTGAGATATAAAAGCCATTGGTCGTCTGTATGTCCAGAGGAGCCGGTTAGCATCAACCCTGATGTCAATCATATTGGTCAACAGAGCAATAAGTGGGGCCAGAGGAAAAGATGCTGCAAACATCTGTAAAGGATAAGAAAAACACTGAAATACAACTTATTTGATTCTATTGTCACGGCTGCTCTTATATCAGGGTTCATTTAAAAAACATTTGTCAAAATAGGCATATTTGTGTTTATTGATTCAAACAATGAAAGGCACCACCACTCATATATGCTTCTTTCTACCTCGTAAATTAAGCAGTGCTGGTGGTAAAATTAAGTTACCTTGATGAAAATGCTACCAGTATGGTTTGAACCATAAATTCATGATTTGATCAATTTAGGATAATCATTTGTACCAGCTTGGTTATGTTAGTTGCTTTGATGTGTGGCTCCCACCTAAGTAAATGTTCAGTACAGGATGCCAGAAAGTTTGGTTTCATGCCTTTTGGAGAAGCATTCACATGAAATGAATCAAAGACTCACAACAATTTCATCAGTTTTATTTTCCAGGGTTTTCCAGGCCATTTTTATACTCCCATAGAATTTACGGAGCCAAATTGTTAAACTTTCAACAAAAAGTCCAATAGTTGATCATCTTTTTCCAACTGGGGAAAAAACTCTCTCATTTCCTGCACTAAGGGATTAGTTTTGTTCTCATAAAAACCTGCAAAACTCAATATAAACTATAAAGCACTCAAAGAGCGCATACCTAGCAACACCATTGTCACTAAAAACTTAACGAAAAAAAGTTTCTATGCCGGGGAGGTAACTGTAAAAAATCCCTGGATCTGCCCCAAAATTTAATCTTAAAATTAAAAATTTCTTCTGTAGCTCATTGAGCATCCATCCATAAAATTTCATTGAAATTCATTAAGAATTTTTAGAGATACCATAGTGAATACATATAACACTTCCAACTTTATCGGCAGAAATAAATAACTTCTTATACAAGTTTTTCCAAAATTGCTTCCCAGTGAAAAGGCAGCACCCCAGTGTAATGTACTGAACTAATTTCAGACAACCAGGCTAGGATGAAACATAACCTATTAGAACATTAATTATAAACATACAGGGCTTTTTTGTGGGGATGGGGGGGTATTCCCACCTACTTTATCAACAATGTTTTAGGGTTGCCTTCATAAATCTTGTTGAAGACATTTGCACCATTTGGAAATGCTAAACTCCAAGAAGGTCAGCCCTGGACCAATAAAAACAACATTTCACTTTTGCCTGATGACAGCCAAAGGTTTGGTAAGATCAGATGCAGAATCGGGGCCCAGTTCTGGGCCAACCAATTAAACTAGCGAGAGCAATTAGAAGGAAATACCTAGAACGCTTGAGATAGCACACATGTGTTTCCTGTTCTGGACAGGGGCCAGATTTGCACACATTGCAATCAAAGAACAACCACGTATGTGAAATAGTTTTAATCAGTAAATGTGGCAGGTTTAAAAGTCGATGCCAGTAACAGTTTATAATAGGGCAGCTGTCATGCTAAGACAGAATTAAATAAAAAAGATACCATATATACTCGTGTAATGTTCGACATTTTGAGACCAATTTTGTAGTATAATTAGTGTGTGGGGGGGGGGGACATACACAGAGTATGCAGGCCTTGTCTAGGCCCAAATCTTTTACGGTTTCAAAAGCATACCTCTGTAATGTCCAACACCCTAATTATAGGTTAAAAAATTGGTCTCAAAAAGTAGAACATTACACGAGTATATACAGTATTCTTAAATTTCAGAAAAATTTCCATTCTAGTAAAATCATTTTGAAAATGTAATACTTTTAAAAGCCCCCATCAAGTTAATTCTAGAAAGATAGGTCACACAAATGAATTTCCACTTACATGGAATAGTGCTAATCCTGTAAAATAAAATAAAAGTTAGTATATCTAAAAATACTAGTTAATATCCATGAAAAAATTCACGAATAAATTTGAATTTCTATGAGATGTTGTTTCAGTGGAAGTGTCCATTGAATGGTGGTTTTGATATTTTTCATCAGCAAAATTATAACCATTGAATGGTGGTTTTGATAGTTTTATCAGCAAAATTGTAACCTTTAAGTGGAAAACTCTGAGTTTTTCTGCTTCTCTGTCTGTACCAATGACTCACACTGTCCATTATATAAGTAGATACCACTTTTAAAATTTGTTCTCCGGAATTGGTCTTGTAATAAAGGTTATATAAATATGTCCATAAATGATTGAATTTTAGCAATCAGGATCCAAAAACCAAAGGATACACTGAGGTTTTCTTTCAAGTTAACATCCAGTAGAAATATTGAGAAAAACAAGTAACTGAAATAAGCATTAACAAGCCTGGCTGCTGCAAGGTCAAACTCCACTCCTACTTCTATTCCGACTGAAGATGATTACTGGAACATTTGTATTGTATATATAATAAATGAAAAATTATAAAAATATATATTATATTATAAATACATTTATACTAAAAAGTATAAATGTATTTATTCATTAGAATGTAATAAGCCCTAATGTATTTCTAACAATTTGGCTCAGTTGGTAAGAGAGTTGCCTAACAATCAATTGGTTGTGATTTCAAATCACAGAAGGAAATGCTAATATTATTTATTGGTTTGGTTTAACTTGCAGAACTGACAAACAGTGAAGAGTTTACTCCCCTGAATTAGGTGAGGATTGTTTCCTGTTCTTGTTCATGTTGTTACAGTTGAAAAACATTGACTGGAGTTTGACAAAAAAATAGAATCATTTTTAATCATACAAAGATAATACACTATAATTATAGTTGTGAAAACCTGTCTTAACAATAGTTTAATGTTTATTGTATCTGATAACTGTTCTGTTATCACAAAGAAATGCAATTTTATTTGTCAATTCAATTGCATTCAAATTGATCAGGTGACAAAAATCTAGTTTTCAAAGTCACAAATATGACCAAAAGCACACATGTATACAGAGGTGATTTTAGATCACCCTCAAATACAATGGCTTAATTGACTTACAAATAAGTTTGTAGTGAATGTTATACCTGAACTAGTCATCTTATCATATTAGATAAAATCAAATTACAGCTGCTCAAAATTCAAATCTAAATGTTTGATATTCTATGACAGAAGACTGGTTCAAGTCAGGATCAACTCATGACTGATGAATTAAACCACTTTCAGCTCTCTCTCTCTCTCTCTCTCTCTCTCTCTCTCTCTCTCTCTCTCTCTCTCTCTCTCTCTCTCTCTCTCTCTGTCTGATCAGATATTTTGAAAATCAATCCAATCTTATAGCTACATAACTTGGTCAGAGAAATCATCATAGTTTTTAAGCTGTTATCCCTCCATATTAACAGTTAAGAATCAAGTGTCACCTCATTATGTGGAGACAAAAAGAAAGTCAACATCGTTAAGGTTCAATAGAAGTTCAACTAGTTCAATGCCATTTTCTCTTCATACTTTAAAACAATCAACTTATCACTCAGCATACTTTTAGTTCTGATTTATTTTTTTTATCTAACAAACTTCAAGTGAACTTCACATTTCCCTGATAGGAATCATCTATTCAATCCTTTTATCTAACGAGCTTCAAGTGAACTTCACATTTCACTGATAGGAATCATCTATTCAATTCTTTTATCTAACGAGCTTCAAGTGAACTTCACATTTCCCTGATAGGAATCATCTATTCAATTCTTTTATCTAACAAGCTTCAAGTGAACTTCACATTTCCCTGATAGGAATCATCTGTTCAATTCTTTTATTATCTGCTTTGTTTTTCCTTTTACTTTTATTGTCAAATTCCAGTCCAAGCCAGAGGCTGGAATTTACTTTTTTTTTATGGGACAGACAATCAGTGAAGAGTTCACTCTCCTAAATTAGGTGAGGATTGTTGTTGTTGTTATGGTATAAAAACAAAGTCAACTCCAGCTTCCGACTTGGATCACTTTGCCAAACACTTCCTCAATTCTCCTGTACAATAAAGAGATAAATACCATTATTCCTGATATACTAGTACTATAATATATGCTTGGAAAGCTGTTTAATAAGTGTAATTTGATTTTAATAAAGCATTTTAATAAGTCTAATATACTTTTATTACACAAGACAAAGTGCTTCTAGTTTGATTATAAACCATTTATTTACAGAAGCTCACACTGCACATTTCAATCATGAAACACAGTCATCTTGCTAAAAACAGTGATCTAAAGAATGCTTTAGTGAAAACATTGGTAGCAAGTTTACCTCCACTGCCACCACTACAAACAGTGATCTGAAGAATGCTTTAGTAGAAACATTGGTAGCAAGTTTACCTCCACTGCCACCACTACAAACAGTGATCTGAAGAATGCTTTAGTAGAAACATTGGTAGCAAGTTTACCTCCACTGCCACCACTACAAACAGTGATCTGAAGAATGCTTTAGTAGAAACATTGGTAGAAAGTTTAACTCCACTGCCACCACTACAAACAGTGATCTGAAAAATGCTTTAATGGAAACATTGGTGGCATTGGTATCTAAATTCAGATAAAGAACAAGCTTCAGATACTATGACAGGGACACTGCCCTTTTTCAAGGATGGATTAGTTTTTTTACAATTTGGTTTTATAAGGCTTTGAATTACATTTTGGCTTAGCTAAGTAAACACCAAAAATTGAACCCTCTGTTCTTCCCAATGTATTTCTAAGCAATCACTTTTTTATATGGTATTCTCATATACAATGAATTGCTAACTGAGCTGCTTGTTCATCATGAGAAATATCTAAGGCAGACCTTTCCAAACTGTGTTGCAACACTTTAGTGTGTCGCCAATAAGTATAGTTTTGTATGTCTTTCAAAAGATACTTTTCCTGGGTGAGTTGAACTGCTGGGATGACATTATATATTTGGCTTGGCTAACAAAACTCGTGTAATGTGTCACCAAAAGTTTGATTTTTTTAAAAGTGTGTCACCAATGCAAAAAGTTTGGAAAGCTGTGATCTAAGGAGTTTTACCACCCAGTTGTTCATATCAGCATGCCAGGCATTTTTAGCAAACTCTTATGATGATGTGTTTATTTTAAAGGGGTGACATGTTGCTTTGACCCCTCTTAAGGGTCTCAGCCACTGGTACCCAGTTCCAGTTATCTAACTAATAAGCAACAGATTATATATTGTCCAAATAACTCAGAGTGCAATCAAGAAAAAATATAAATCTATAAGTAACTTGACTAATGTGTGTGTAAGTGAAGGCTAAATACAAAGGTTGTGTATTTAAAAGATTTTAGTCACATTGGTAGAGGACAAGGGGGGTGACTTCTGGTGGAAGAGCACTTAACACAGCCATTTGAGACTAACAAGGTATCTTTTATCTTAAACAAATAACAAATTACTTACATATTAGGAAAAGGGAATGTGTACACACATATATAGGTACAAATATACATAAACTCTACATACATACAGATCCAAACAGGAACATATGCATACACATATGTATGTGTATACATTACATAGACATACATGTGTTTTTTTCTTTCATGCAAGCATATATATACAAATACATACACAAGGAAGGTATGTGTGCGCATGCATGTGTGTGTATGCATCTGTATGTGTGGTGGTGCACATACATGTGTGTGTGTGTATGTACAAGCAATGTTACTTGGCATTAGTAAGATCAAAATAATACACAGATTTGGAATATGACACTATACTATTCTTGCTAGCTATTGACAGTTCATTCATTCATCACTGGGTGCTCTTATAGATACAGCCTTGTGCCAAAGTTAATAGAAATACATATCAGTATATTGTACAAATACATAAACTAGAGATTATACACAGAGACAAATATATACACTTATACACAGAAATATAGAATGGTGTATGCACACACACAAACACTCTCTCTCTCTCTCTCTCTCTCTCTCTCTCTCTCTCTCTCTCTCTCTCTCTCTCTCTCTCTCTCTCTTTTACATATACATACAGATACACACAAATATTCTAAAAATATTATGTACCTAATATCTCTTTTGGTAAGTTCTAAAATGTAACTTTAATTAATAATAGTTAAAAATATTAATATTTGACAATGTTTTATCTAAAGAATTTGCCAACAAAGTTTGACAGAGGTTATATATTTTGTGGAAGGGTTGGCCATGGGCCAAGTAACAACTGATTGAATTTTGGGACGGATCCAGGAATCTTTTTCAGTGACGTCATCATAAATAAATATGATAAACTGCATTATTAAAAGCTTTTGTCACAGAATAGTCTTGGATCTGTAACCTGATTGTTTTGTTTTAGTGACAATGGCATTGGCAGAGGTATGCACTCTCTGGCTCCCAAATTCTTGTCAAGAATTTCTAATTCCTAATTTGTGACTCTTGTCTCAATCCTGATTCCTTGTCTCCAATAATCATCAAACTTTTACCTAATCTGATCAAGTTGGCACTCATTCATTACTCTGTAAATTTCATGCAATGCCTTAGGACTTTGTTTAATGTCTTAAAATATCCTTAAAAGAAAAGTTATTGTATATGTTAAAAAGAAAGTTTTTTTTAAAGAAAACCTTTTTTCAAATAAATGTATCTCATGTTAAAAGAAGAATTCTCATCCTCCATGAATAATTAAAAATTCTGTGACATCATCTTAATCAAAGAGATCAGGAATAAGGTGTCAGGACAATTTCTCTCTGAGGACATTTTCCCCTGAGGACATTTGCCCCTATGATAATTTCCCTCATGGACATTTTCTCCCAGAGACAATTTTCACCCAAAAAGTTTCAAATGGGTTAGGGTTAGGGATAGGGTTTTATGGAAATCCATATAAAATTTTGTATATATTACTACAAAGCAGTGTAATAATTTCTCATTTAGTTTATCCTTTGCAATTGCCCTTGGGGGCAAATGTCCTCGAGGGGTAATTGTCCCCAGGGAAAATTGTCCTGGAGTCCAGGAAGAATTGCAGTTCACAAATCTTTAATATAATAATAAGTAATCTCAGCTGAGAACAAATTTCTACCTTATGTTTGAGTTGTTTTCTGATCACCAATTCTTTGCCAAACACCTCAGAATTGTGATTTGTTGATAATCTTAATAACAATGTGTTTTTACATTTGTAAACCAGTCATAGTATCTAAAATTATATTGAATAAATAATTCTTACCATTAGGTATCCATACTGGATCATTTTCTCTGTGTATTCTTCCAGCGTGAAGTCCTTCAGTTTTGGTTTATTCAGTTCTTCTTGAACGTGTGATTCCATCCACAATTTTTTAGATTGAATATTTGAAGAAGTTTCTTCAGTCTCTTGTTCCACTTTAGAACCCAAATATCTTGCCCGCATCGCAATCCGCCATAATTTGGATATTTTCCTGCAGAAAAGCATAGATAAAGCAGATTATTAGATTATTATTACTGTATCTTTTTTAAGCAATAATTTTAGAAGTCACTTAAGTCTTTTTAAAGCTTCAATAATAAGTCTATACATAAAATTTCATTAAAATGTTTGTATTGTTTTGTGATTTTAGTATTTTGGCCAATCTTTACAATAAATAATTTTCTCTATGGATTTTAGTTTTATTATTTATTTCTATTATTAAATTGAGTTTTGAAACCCAATATTTTATTAATTTTGACTGCTTTTTATCGTCAGCTTAATTTTTACTTGTTTTTATCACAACTCAACTCGGGCTGTCACTCTATAGCAATGAGCAAACGGTGTAGATCGGAAATAAGGAGTAAGCTTCAGGTGCCAGTAATTGGAGTAAAGGGCAGCTTTAATTGGTGGGATTTGAATGCTTCCATGGCGGAGTTGTCAAAGCAGCTAGGTATGGACCAGACTTCCCTCTGAAAAAAGGGACGAGTTTGAATCTCACCCGAAGCTTACTCTTTCATTCTGATCTATGCCGTTTGCTTGCTGCCATAGAGTAACGGCCAGAGTGGAGTTGTGATAAAAACAACTAAAAAATTAAGATGAAGATAAAAAGTAGTCAAAATTAATAAAATATTGAGTTTTTAGTTTATTTTATCATGTCTAGCAAAAGGTCATTTTTTCAGATAGCATTTTAGCATCAGTCTCTTGTGGAAAAACAAACCATGAAATCTGTCATTAAACTTGAACTTCATATTTTAGCACCAGAATCTTCCTAACAATGTGCTCACAAAGGTATGCTAATTATTTCTTTATTTTTTATATATCAAAGCTAAAAAAAGTATGGGTCATTTTATGAATTTTTTCAAGACTTACTATAAAACTTCATTAAAGTTAGCTAATATATCATTTTAAGGGCTTAAAAATAGATTTATGAACTGGTTTTCATTGCCTTCAATAGAATAATTGAGACAAGAATTAATTGAACCTGTCTTCCCATGAAAGAAAGGAACTATCAAGATTTTAGGCAGTCATGGATCCAGGAAAAAGACTTTCAACAAACAAATCTTTCTTCGTTTTTACATTTGATCAGGTTTCTTTTTATTCCATGTTTAATTAAATAAATCAGACAAAACTTGGCTCAAAAATCAATGTTACTCTCAAAAGCTTTTTAAAAAAACTTGTTTACTCATATAGAATAAACCCAGTGTAGAAACAAATATTGGTCTTATACTGAATCAAGAACATGTCTGGTTAGTCACTCGAGAAACTGTCACGTGGCCAACGTCATTTGGCAGCATATCATGTTGGGGGTTATCAATTAAAAAAAAAAAGATTGTTGGATCACTAAATTTTTCAAAAAAACAAATGTGAATGCTGCCGGATACAAAATAAGGGACCAAATTAGCATAAAATTACATTGTAAATTGAACCCTCCACTAAAACCCTATTTTGGGAGGGAATTTTCAAAAAACAAAAGAACATTTTTTTTCTAGACATAATAATAGGATTAAAATTTTCAGCCCTTCAGCTCTATTGGTGCGGCCTATATAACTGACACATACTTACATAGCCAGCCAGCCAGAATCACTTAAAAACTGAAGAAACCTATGTTGACAGTTTTGGTTGACGGTTTCTAACAAACAAGAACAACTGATATTTTTAATGTCAGCTAATCTTTTGATTCATGTTTTAGCTGTGAGAAAAGCATGCAACAAACATCATTCCATGAATGGCACCAATAGATTCTACTCTCAGCAGACGGAGACATTGTTTTCTTCAACACCAATATTACTTGTTAGTCTATGCAAACCTTCCAACATATCTGCACTTCCAAATAGCATCTATCAAGACAGAAACCCAGAAATATGTAGCAGATTCTTATGTTGATATGACACTAAGTGAATTCCTCAGATTCCAGCATGTTCTGATAAAGTCAAGGATTTTGTCAAATGCAACGGCTTGATTCTGGGGTTGTTTGTTACTTTTTGAAATTTCAAGCCATGAAGAGATTTCAACACGAGATTCACAATTAAGGAATTTAGCAACACCAACAGCAGAATGGGGAGGGTCACTTTATGTTGGCTGAATTCTGTGAGACTTTTTCTTTCTTGGGCAAACCCACAAAGAGGCTTATTGTAGAACTATAAATGTTGTCTGATTTGGTTGAAACTTATTTACTACTGAAAATATGCCAGTTTTTTTCAGAATATTTACAATAAATCAATACCAATATTTGAAAAATGAGTCTTCCTTCCCCTTCTCCTCTCTCTTCCTCCTTTTCTCTTTCTATTCTCTTTCTCTTTTTCTCTTTCTCTCGTTCTTTTCATCATCTAACTACAATTGAAGAAATCGTTGTGTCTGTGTGTGTATGCACTGCGATTACTCGACAACTGATCATTGTACGAAGCTGACATTCACCAGATATATTGTTCAGCACACAAGTCAGTGCAATGTCGAGTTTGAAAGGGGGGGGGAGCAATATTATCAGTTGTTTTGTATAAATAGATAACACAATAAGATAGTGAGTGTTATTTTCTGATTGCTTATGTGTAAAACATATAGAAAATGGCTATTACTTCCTTAAAACTTTATTTTTGTGGCCAGGATAGTAATATTCATATGTAATTGTTTTTCTTAATTTATGTGATTAAAAATGTGCAAATTTGCCTGTTGTCCAATTGGAAATAAGCAGATTTCAAATTATCACTGTCCTGATCGCAAAAGCAAAGGGAATAATTGACATTTTCTATACTTTTAGAATTTATCAATTAGAAAATAACACTTATTACACAGGTACAAATAAAAGTAAAAAAAAAAAAAGAATAGAATAACAAAATCTATATGTATACTGAACGGAAAGTAAGGGCTCAGTTTCGTATTATCATCATCATCAGCCTTATAAATCCACTGCTGGACAAAGGCCTTTCCCATCTCCTTCCATGACAACCAATCTTGTGCTAACCTCTGCCAAGTCTTACTGACAAACTTTTCTATCTCGTCCCTCCATCTTGTATCTGGTCTTTTTCTACTTCGTTTACTGTCCCATGGGCACCAATCGGTTAGTCTTTTCCCCCATCTATTGTCATCTCTTCGCTAGGTGGCCAGCCCATCTCTACTTTTGCTGCTTAATTAGTTGTATAATATCTTTCACTCTAGTCCTTTCTCTGATCCATGTTGATCTTTTTCTATCTCTTAGAGTTATCCCTAGCATTGCTCTTTCCATGGCTCTCTGTGCTATTCTGAGTTGGTTTTCAGCTCGTTTGGTTAATTTCCAGGTTAAGTCATGGCTGGTATTATGCAGCTGTTGTATACTTTACGCTTTAGGCACATTGGCAAGGTGCTCTTCAGAATGTCTCTATTCATACCAATATGTAAATAGAACCCCCCTGACAATCAGTTGTGTTATAGAAATAGATAGACCCATGTATGTATGTATGTATGTATGTATGTATATATGACCAGTGTATGGATGTACAGTATGTATGTGTCTGTACATTTTGTCATAGTGTCTAATATATATATATATGAGGTGCTACCAAACAGTTCAGGGAATTTGAACAGCTTGTGCAAAAAGAATGTAGTACAGGCTTTTGCTGCTACCTTTTGTGAGCAGTTGTGAGCAGATTGCTGTATACAGGCCCAAGTGGACTCCTTCAAAAGGAAACAGTGTAAAGTAGTTGTTAGGGTAAGTATATTTTTTTTCTGTGATCAAACCCAGGAACCCTTGGGTAATATCTCTCACTCACACACACGCAAACACACACATATACATATATGTATGTGTGTATAAGTATAGTTTCATACAACTATGGTTATCCTTTTCAATCTCTCTGTGCATTACATACACATACACACACTCACGTACACACACATGTATGCACAACACATACACATGCATAAATGAATAAATGTCTGTTATAATCACACACTCTCAAATATACAGGGTGTCCCCGGTTACGAACGAGTTCCGTTCCTAGGTCTGTTCGTAAGTCGGATCTGTTTGTGAGTGGACGATTACGTACGGTGCATATCTAGCGCCATTTAGTCAAATGTTTGTCTTATATAGTCCATAATTACCTTTCTATGCATAAAAACAATTGAAGAAACAATCATAATACAATATTATTAATATTAATTTTGACTAATTTTTACCTTCATCTTAGTTTTTAGTTGTTTTTTTATCTCAAGAATGACTGTCCGAGTCAAAGTTGTGACAAAAAGCAGATAAAAATTAAGATGAAGGTAAAGATTAATCAAAATTAATAATAAAAAAATATTGTTACAATACTTCATCCAATAATAGGAATGAATTAAATTATAATAATATTACGTACAAGTAGCTTTTATTTTCATTTTGTTTGGATTGTTTACATTGAACGTATTAAGCGGAAGTGCTGGTTTTGTTTTTCCGGTCCTGAGTTTGTGTAAACAATATACACTCGGTACTGTAAGAATTTGTATTTGAAAATTTTATCCCAAAATAGACACAGATTTTTAAATGTTACCACTGAAGGCGTGCAATGTTTAGGTTACGAACCGCTGTCTGTCTGTAAATCAATTTAAAAAAAGAATTATTTATGGTAGTTCGTTAGTATAAGTCTGCCATTTGTAACTCGGGGACCCTGTATATCAAACAAACACTCAGTAGACCACTAAGCAGCATTATTGTCAACATTCTGTCTCACATCAGTAGTTCCCGGCTTTTATCCATTATTTGTGTCCAAAGTGTTATCTGGAATCTGATTCTCCGGCCATCCCCATCTGATTCGCTGTCCACCCCCCTACCATCTAATTCGCTGTCCACCCCCATCTGATTCTCTGTCCCACACCAACTTAAACTCCCAATTTTCACATCCTCTTATCTCCCAAAAGAAGGCCCTTGTCATTGTAGCAGAAACAATGTCTTCATGAGATAAACAACAGATTTCATCATTGAAACATTGAAGAGATTCCTTCATCTTCCTGGTTCTCTCCTAGTAGAGCCATTCCTCACCAAATGTCCACTTATCACGCCCTCAGAAACCATTAAGACTCATAAACTGTCTCTGCTGGGCTTTCTGAATTCTCAATGAATGGAGAAGGAAACCCAAAGAGGCTGGACAGACCCCCCCCC
>VCCN01000800.1:1341861-1353829 GCA_006491835.1 Architeuthis dux | reverse complement strand
CATGAAACCAGTTTCAAAGGAATATGACATTCCAATAAGAATTGCTTATGAAAGATGAAAAAGTTTTGGCCATATTATTAAACAAATATTAAACATATCAACTTCAAAGAAAAATATGACTTTTCCTTTCCAGATCAAAAACAAAAGAGAACCTACGTAAATAAAACAGAACCTACAGTAAATGCTAAAAATATGACTTTTCCTTTCCATATCAAAATCAAAAGAAAACTTATGTAAATAAAAATCTTTCTCTGTCTGTCCGTACCATTTCTACACAACAGTAAAAGGTAAAAATCTGAAACAACAAATGCTAGAAATGTAATATGAACTGTGACTCAAGATGAATTGGAAACTATTTTGTAATAACTTTGAAGATATTCAAATGGTTCTTCGGACGATTGAATTCCTTCTTGTTATTTGTGTTGTAAACACAACATTTTGGCCGATCCATTCTTCGGCCTTCTTCAGGTGTAAAATCCGAGTACGATGGTTTAAACAGAAGTTATGTTTAAGGGCTACCCCCCTTTAAACATAACTTCTGTTTAAACATAACTTCTGTTTAACCCATCACACTCGGATTTTACACCTGACGAAGGCCGAAGAATGGACTGGCCGAAACATTGTGTTTAGAACACAAATAACAAGAAGGAGTTCAACTGTCCGTAGAACCATTTGAATATTAATGACCATTCTCAAAACTATAGAAAATAACTTTGAAGATGTTAATCTTAAATTGTACAGAATATTTGAAAAAACAAAAATGAGGGATTTTGTTAATGAGGAGAATTTCAGGGAAGAGAAATGGTAAAATGATTTCAATTAGAAACCATCAACCAAAACTGTCACCATAGATTTTCTTCAGTTTTTAAGCTGGTCTAGCTGGCTATCTATGTAAGTATCGCACATGCAGGCCGTATCAATGGAGCTAGAGGGCTGAAAATTTCAACATTTACTCCTTATTATGTCAACAAAAAACATTTTCTTTTGTTTTTAAAAATTACCTGCCCACTAAAAAGGTTTTTAGTGGGGGATTTAATTTGCAATGTAAGTTTATGCTAAATTGGTCCCTTAGTTTGTGTCCAGCAGCATTTACACTTGTTTTTTTGAAAATTCAGACTTTTTTAGTGATCACTGCCCCACAAAAGGCGAGAGAAGTAACTTATTCATTGAGCACCCCCTTTTCCAATTTTTTAATTGATCACCCCAACACAGCATGATGGTTTCTATTCAAAGACTAACCAGACCTGTTTTGATTATTGTTCAGTTTGTAGAAAGTGAGATTTAACAAGGAAGGATAAAAACCCAAATAAAATAATATTGAATTATTTAGACTGAGTCCTTTATTGGAGGGATGACCCATAACAAGACAGTAAATACAAATTTAGAAAAGAAATCTATAAAGGAAAATAGAAGGAAATCCAACAATCTGTAGAGTCAAATATGTCAACAGATTAGGCATTGGTACATGTATCTACATAATCCTGTAATTGGTATTTATACTAATCTATATATGTAACCATTTTTTTAACCCCCCCGATTTGAAAGTATTGCTAGATTGATTTGGCAAATCATCAATGCAGGCTAAAACATCTAGATGATAAAAATCTAAATATTAGAAAAGTGTATAATAAATGATCCCCAAACTTGGCTAAATAACTGAATGTGTTCACCTCATTAGGGTTTTATACAGAAAACTACAGAAACAATTGCCTGAATAATGTATGAATTACTATTATTTGAGAGCCAAATTGCTCCTGTTATCTCAAGGGAAATAACCTGAACCTATACAATATCTTATACAACAGAAACATCTGGTGGCCATTACTGGGTACTTTAACATTTGCTTTCTGATGTGAATGAGATATCAAATATGAGTATTTGTAAGCTGTATTATATTTCCAGTTGAAAAATGGAATCAGAATCAGTTAATTGTTATTGTACACCTTTTTCTAAAATGAGATCCATTTTGATTGCACTCTGACCATGACTGTCTAGTGAAAGAAAAAAGACATTAATATAGATGTGTACATATGCACAAGGGTGGATCAATATGTAGCCTGACAGTCATTAGCTGAAATTTGTTCTGAAATTTTCACTCTATAATGTTCGATCTAGGTGATTAATGGATAAGTGTTGGGTTAAGTTCATTAACAAGGAAGGAGATCATGTTGAAAAATGAATATCTGTTGTGTGAAATAAATGCTTTTTTCATCATTATGCTTTATGATGAACCAACATATGCATACATCTGTATGCTTCTGCATTTGAATTTCAAAATTATGCATATGGTTGGTCGTGGTTATTTTAAAAAAAAGGTATATCCGGCTGTTTTTAATGTTTTAAATTTTAAATTATTGAGGGTTATCCGGCTGTTTTTTTAAACTTTAGAGGTTTATATATAATATGAATTAATAAACTTATTTAAGTTAAATTTGATGTTAGAAATAAAGTAAAATAAAAAATGAAAGTACTATGTATATTAGTCATTAAAGTTGTCGTCTAGTTTATTATTATCGAAGTATTTTAATAAGAATTTATATTTTTTTCATCATTATGCTTTGGACTTATGATGAACCAACATATGTGTACATCTGTATGCCTCTGCCGCTTTTGTTAAAATTAACAATAAATTTTCTTTTATTTATATTACATTTTCCTGCCAATATTATAAACTTGGTACTTTCTGATAATTCTACATTGATACATATCACTTGATAAATAATCAGAAAGGAAAATTTGAACAATTTGTGTAAAATGAATTGTCTAAATTTGATTGGTGAGATCTCATCTGTAAAAGCAATTCACCCAATCAAACAGCAAACATGAAATACACGGAGCCACCATCTTTATCCTGACTTTACTCTATTTATTGTTCTTAGGAAACTGAATAAAGAGGAAATTAAATGATTGGTTTGATTGAGGCCATTTGGCTATTAGTATTTTAATCTGCCTTTGAAGTCTAGAGAAACAAAGTTGATAGAATTACAATCATCTAAAACCCAATCGTGGATCAAAGCAGATGTTAATCTTTTGCACCTGGAAAAGTTGTGTTGTGAATTCAGAATTATACAGGTAGGAGCTGTGTGTGTGTTTGCAGAAATATGCTCACATACAAATTTGAATATAAACATACACAAAACATGCACATAAACACACACACACTGGTGTGTGCTCAAGCTGCTGCAGCATTATTTCTTACTCAGTGTGTTTATAAGTCAAATTAATATTCAAATGGTTCTTCAGACGATTGAACTCCTTCTTGTTGTTTGTGTTGTAAACACAACATTTCAGCCGATCCATTCTTCAGCCTTCTGCAGGTGTAAAATCATACTCCAATTTTACACCTGAAGAAGGTCAAAGAATGGATCAACACAAATAACAAGAAGGAGTTCAAGCCTCCAAAGAACCATTTGAATGTCAACAAACCAATCCTGCAATTTCACCCTTATACAGACAAAGGCCTTAATCACAGTAACACATTTACTACCGTAGCATGAAACAGTTACTACCTAAATTTTAATCTGAAATTTTCACTGTATAATGTCCAATCTATGTTATAAATGGAGAACTGTTTGGTTAAATGCATTGACAATAAGGGAGATTATGTTGAAAAATAAATATAAATGCTTTTTTGTCATTAGGCTATGGACTTATTGATGTATCTATTTATATACACAAACACACATTTTAAAGCTATATTTTTTAAAAAGACTTTACACGTATGTGAAGCCTAAACGGTCGTATTTTTAGAACATGGTCCTCTCAGATCAGTCTATACAGTACATCTATTTTAATTCCATTGGGAAGTTGACATTGCATCGAACATTATGACTACTGAAGCCTCTTTAAGAGATTCAATTTGATTGGTTCAATTTAAAACTATGTTTGACCAATCAAAAATAATTTAATAATGCTCACACCTACAAAATACTTGCAAGATGTTCACGTTCTAACAGTTAAGATGTTGAAAATGGCCTAAACAGCCGTAACATGTACATCAGAAGGCATACACAAGACGGAACTACATTCATAAAAGTGTTAATTTAAAAATTTTAAGTTTTTTTTTAAATTTTGAAGTTATAGAATTTTAATATTTATAATGTCTAGAACACTGAAATTGAAAATAGTTTTCAATATTTTTCATTTTCATAGTTTATTGTTATATTTTTACTGCATATATCATATATCTGGAAGATACAATAGAGTTGGCTTTGTATAGAAAGAACAAAAAAAGAAGGACAGGGTGCAATATGAAATATTTTCCCTTAATACCTGTCACATATATTTATTATCAGAGTGAATGAGTTTTGCCTCACTTAAAAATCATAGTTTTCTTTGAGAGAGATGAATTTGTAGTACAGGTATACCTTGAATAGTGCAAGATTTTCTGTACTCTTCATAAGTGCACCTTTCAAAGTCTTATTATAATTTAATGTGCTTTTTTTAGCTTGAACTTAGTTACATTAATTTGTACAGCAATTCCTTAACCGTACTACATCAAAACCTACACTAATCAAAACTGCATTATTCAAGGTATTGCTGTAATAAGTATAATAAGCCCAATACTGAGTATAGAAACTAAGACCTCTCAGCCTTTGCTCTAATCATGGAACTATATCTTTAAAAGCCAATTAGAGGATTTATAATAAAGATCACTCTATTCCACCATTAAAATTGTTAATCAAAATTAATCCTCAAGGGATTTGGCTGGAATGACTTATGTTTTTGACCCAATTCAATAGGTAGATCTGCCAGGTGATTATTTATAGGTAAATTAGAATCCATAGAGGCCAAAATATATGGGATATATATTTAGGCATTAAGATTGAATTCTGGCTGATCTATAAACTGCCCAATAAAATTGTTATAAAACAAACATACGAAGAGATGAAACTTGATTTGTATTGTTAAAAATAACTGTGCTCTATTTTATCTAAAACAAGTTTATGCGTACATGAGCAAACAACATAAAATCAACCAACACTAATTTAATCTAGATTTACAAGTGAAACGTAAAAGCCTATTCTATCATTTCAATTTCTTAATCAATTTATCCTATCACTAAGAGGCAAAATAAAAACAGACATTTTTAGCAAACTCATGTCATTGTCTATCACTTTGAGAAGAGTCGTTAACATTCCAACTTTTGTTTGGACAATCAAATCTCTTCTTTTCATTCTTGATGTTGTCAACACACCGTTTCAGTTAATCTATTCTTCAGTCCTCATCAGGTGTACAAGTTCAAGATAAGAGGCAAACCAAAGCTTTGCCTCTTTTCTGGTTGGCAGTATGGTTACGTTAGTGTACCTGGCACTGGTGAAATGGATTGATCAGGTTGGTATATTTATGACCACAATTTCCTTCACCATAATTGTCTGGAGAAAAAGGTTTAGCTTCTTTTCTTAAATTATACACCTAATGAAGGCTGGAGAATAGATTGGCCAAAATGTTGTGCTGACAACATCAAGGATAGGAAAAAGAGGAGATTCAATTATCTGAACAAAGGTTGGAAGAAAAACTCATGTCAGTTATTTGCAAGAGTTAAAGGAAAATAGAAAATGCAGTCAACTCTATCCATCATCAAAATAACAAATCAACTAAATACAAGTCTGTAATAGTTGTATGGAAGTGTTGTTCCTTTCTTCAGTCTTCTCTTTCTCTTGGTTTCATGTGTTCAATCCCTCGACTGGCCAATTTACTGTTTATTGCCTCCTCGGTTCATTGGATCTTTGTTGTAATTAGCATCATATGATTAGACCAAAAGAGAAACTTGACAATTACAACGACGAGACAATGCCTACACAGAGAAATCATAGATAATGATTAAAAATGCCAAGCATTAGCAAATGCTCTGACAAAATAATCAGCTGCACGTGGTTGGGGAAAAAACCAAGGCAAATAATTAGCTTTATTATTTATAAGTATTTCATGTTGCTGCAGTGCAGATAAAATCTTGTGTCGGGCCAGTTGTGGCTCGTGGGCGGGTCGTGGCTCTATTAGAAACTATCAACTAAAACTGTCACCCAAACTGTCAACATAGGTTTCTTTCAGTTTTCAAGTTGGCCTGCCTTCCTGGCTGATGTAACGCATGTACAGGTCGCACCAATGGAGCTGGAGGGATGAAAATTTCAACATTTGCTCCTAGACATAATAATGTCTAGAAAAAACGTTTTTTTGTTTATTGAAAATTTCCCAACTAAATAGGTTTTTAGTGGGGAGTTCAATTTACAATGTAAGTTTATGCTAAATTAATCACTAGATTGTGCCTGCTTTTTTTGTTGAAAATTCAGACTTTTTTATTGATCAGTGCCCATCAAAATGCGAGAGAAGTAACTTATTCATTGATCACCCCTTTTTCCAATGTTTTAATAGATCACCCTGAATACGGCATGCTGTCAAAAGATGTTGGTCAGATGACAGTTTCTGTTGAGTGACTAACCAAACCTGTTATTTTAAAGAATTACTCTGTACACTATGCATCAATGAGAATGGTATATCAAATCCAGTCCCAAGTCATCAAAATTGAATAGCATCATGTACATTGTGTGGGGGAATGATGTCACATCAAATAATAGGATGACTGTGATTTTATGAAAAACAAAGAAAAGTAGACACTTAGCCATGTTCAGGCTGAGAGCCAACCACCAAATAATCAATTAGATATGAGCCACATCTGTACTCTATCAGAATGACCATTTTTATGCTGTTGGTACCTGCCAGATATGGAAGCAGATATCAAAGAAAGAAAAGTAAAAGCTTTGTTGCTTACTATTCTGCCCAGATGTTTTAGGTGGTTCTATAGATTAAAATGGGTAAAGTTTTTGCCATAAAACCTTTTAAACTTTCTTCTTGTATAACAAATCACAGTTTTGTGTCAAAAATAAACTCATCTGTTAATCACATTAACATATCTCAAGATGTAGAGGCTGTTAAATGATCAAGTAAATGATAATAAGAGAAAAATAATTCTTTCGACTTTGGAAACAAAGTCTCGGTTAACCCTTTATAGGCTACCCCTAAAAATATTTTAGATATCAAAACAACCTTTTTGTATGTTAAACTAGACCTAATTACAAGATATTTTCAGTTGCAAGTTTTCTGAAATTTCTTTGTTTATGGGGGCAAAATTCCCTCTGATGAAGTGACCAATAATGGAAAATATAAAAAAGTTAAAAATTAAAGTAGAAAGTTAAATAAAACATAGAATTAAAGAATAACATTCAATATAATGAATAGATACAAAAAATTTGTATTGACTAAAAAAATAACACCTCTGGGTTGATTTTAAAATTTTATTGGGGGTGCCAAAAACAGGTTAATTTAATGGGGTGTGGTATGGCTCAAAACAGCTTCTGTCTTTGTTCAAGCACAGGTGTACTTTGCAAAGCTTGCAGACCACATTGGTGTGGATTATGTTGTCTTTGTGGCTACAATATTTTCATGTGGCTGACAGGTCCTCAGTGATCATATATCGTCACTTGCCCCCATAAAGGGTTAAAATATGCTTCATTACACAACCTGAAAATTAGGACTGCGTTTGTAAAAGTCCCCACTATTTTGATTTTGCATCCTGAACCATGAACGGTTTTAAAATATTAATAACAATGAAAACTAGCATTCCAAGGGAAATTATGAATCCCTGCTGCCCATATATGCTTCTTTTTATCTTGTAAATTAAGCATTGGCGCTGGTAAAATTAAGTTACCCTAATGGAAATACTACCAGTATGGTTTGATCCATAAATTCATGTTTGACAAAAAAAACAGGTTTGGTTAGTCACTCAATAGAAACTGTCATGTGACCAAAGAAAGAAAGAAAATATAGTGAAAGAGAGAGAAAGAAAGAAAGGACTTTGTTTTAAAATGACTGAAGCAGACAGCCAATCCCCTGTTGCAAAAAAGAAAGGCGCAATTTTTTTTACAGCCGTGAAATTTGAATTTAAATTTTACTATAAATACATTAAAATATTTATTTTGAAATATTACTTATTTTATTCAGAAAGATAGAGTAGTAGAAAAGGAAGGTTAAATTTAAAGGTGACTTTAAATCTTGTAATTCAAATATATATTTGTGAAAGGTTTTGACTATTTTCTTCTCCTCCTCCCAAATGGTGCATTGCAGCCAGAGGAAATGATCCAACGTGAAGGATTAGAGAGTGCAAAATAAAACCCGGGTGATTTGTAACATTTTAAGGGTTTTAGAGGGGGGTTCTATTTACTATATGACAATAATGCTGAACTAGACTCTCATTTTGTGTCCAGTAAATGAAAACCCTGTGATGTCATAAAAGTGATCATTCTGATAGAGTACAGATGTGGCTCATATCTAATTGATTATTTGGTGTAACTTTGGTTGGCTCTCTGCCTGAACATGGCTAAGTGTCTACTTTTCTTGTTTTTCATAAAATCACAGTCATCCTATTATTTGATGGGAACATTTATTCTGACCACACTTATTCTTCGAAAAATATTTTTTATATGACTTCATATTCTGACAACACTAATTTTTTTTTTTTTACATTAATCATTTTTCCAGAACAAAAAATGTTGGGGAGGTAGGAGGTGTTCTAATTACAATGTAACTATACTGCTGAATTGGACACTTACGTTCCTCCGCAATATGAAACTACAGCTTTCAAGTATTTCAGTTACTTCCCTTTACTTCATTGATAAATCATTTTTCTAAAACACCAAACTTGGGGATGTGTGGTTCAGCTTTCTTTTCATTTGTAAGGTCAAGAACTTTTTTTCACTTTTTGGGGGCAAAATCGATGGAGGCAATCTTTTTTCATTTTTAGGGTGTTGTTAGGGTTCGACATCGAGAGGGAACTTTTATTTTTCACTTTTAGGGTTCAAAATTGAGAGGAAACTTTCTTTTCATTTTTAGGGGTCAAAATCGAGATGGAAAATCTTTTTTCATTTCAAGAGGGAAAAAGTGGGAAAATCGAGAGGGAAATCTTTCTTTCAATTTTACCAATCAAAATCGTGGGGGAACTTTTAATTTTCACTTTCAGCGGCCAAAATCAAGTAGGAATTTTTCCCCACTTCTAGGGGTCAAAAGTAAGGGGGGACTTTTTATCACTTTTAGGGGTCAAAGTTGAGAGGGAACATTTTATTTTAGAGGTCAAAATTAGGGGAAACATTGAACTGATGATGAACAAGTAAACTTAACCAATTCTTATGGACCATTCACAATCAGGTGGGGTAATTTGGGATCCTTAAACCTAATGTCTGTTCTTTCAAAGGTTACAACTGCTGAAACATTGTGACTACAACAACCAAGATGAGGACAACTGTTCAAATAAATCAGTGTATCAGAATGATCCTTCCTCATCTCATTTATTGTTTATTAATGAATTTAGATATTTGAATTTTCTTTTGGCTTCTATAATTATTTATATTCCATAAGTTTTTGTCTTATCCAATTATGAATTTTGTGGCAGTGGCACAACTATACAGCACACCCACATGTAAATGATAAAAGTTCCTTAATAATATGATGAGTGTCAGGCCAACACCTCCGCCTCGTAAACACTTACAATTGATACAGAAACAATAGATAAAAATCTCCATTGTAGATGCAACCATGGATCATTCAAATGGAGACAAAATCATTGCTCAACATGCCTTGTTGCATGGGAGGACCTATTATGTTATTTATATTAATAATTTGATACCACGTAAAAAGAAGTTCCTATTCCATAGAATTATTAAAGATCAATAACAATAACAATATTCTTGATGTAATACACTCATCCTTTGTGATCTCATTCACCCAAAATGTCTGTCCATACTAGTGCAGCCTTGAAAAGCAAGTAAATAGCCGTTTTAGTCATAATACAAAATAAAATTACCTTGTTAAGCGCAAGTCGGTAATATTTATGAATAACACAATAGCCAGTGGCTTGTAGTAAATACCCTGTCCATACTAGCTTCCTGGTAGCAACACACATTGATTTTTTCACTCCTTTTTATACTCTGCTTCACTGTAAATCGACAATGAAGTTTGGTATAGAGATAAACAAAGGAATCTCAGAATATGGTGTAAGAGTGTTATTGTTATGTCAATAAACCTACTGAATTATTTCTTTTTATCAAATGAGACTGATTCCATCTATTGTATATGCCAGTATATAAGACGGACATTTAATTTTTGGTAAAGATTTACATCTGTTAACCAAGTCAAATAAAAACAGAAACAATATTTTTTGCCGGTAATCTTTTGTGCTTTTAATCCATTAGAACCTAACAATCTTCCTAGAAGTTGTTAGTTTTTAGAAAAAATCATCATTAAAATATCAAAGAAACCTAGTTAACACCCTTCAAGGGAAATAACGACATGCTTCAAAGCCTCACTTTCATACAACAGACTGAAAGTAACAGTCCAGTTTACCATACAGTTACATTGTAAATAGAACCTCCCTTGTAAAATCATAAAAACATTTTTTTCTAAAAACTAACAATTTCTAGGAAGATTGTTATGGTCTAACGGATTAAAAGCACAAAAAATTACTGGGAAAAAAAATTGTTTCTATTTTTTTTCGACTTGGTTAACAGATGTAGATCTTTACAAAAAATTGTTTCTATTTTTTTTTTACTTGGTTAATGGATGTAGATTTTTACTCAATTTTTAAAAAAACCTATGCAAATATTACACTGTATCCAATGTGCTGGTATTGTGACTAGGGGTCAATCTATCAAAGCTCGATATGGACAGTTTCAATAGAATTCTAGAATAGAATATAAGAGTATTACTATTACACTAAAACCCTGGACCTTTTATCAAATAATACCATTAAAAAAACAGATATTATCCTTCCACATTTGATATTTTTCAATACTTTTTTCAATATTTTTCAATACTTCAATGCATACTCATTGGTTAATACAATCCCTCTTTAAGGAAGAACAAGACCAAAAGTTTTATCTGGAATTAAAACTTAACTGCTGTCTCGGTTAGACAAGTCCGACCACTGATTCTTTTTTATTATCATCCATCCGCCTGTACCATTGAGGGCATCACAGGATTATTTTACTTGAGCATTTTATTATAATTTACTTCTGGCTTGCTAGACCTATCAGAGCCCCATGAACTGTACATTTCTATACACTGCCCATTGCTAGCCTCTTGCTGGATGAGGGGTTGGACTTTCTCGGATTGAATTTAGAATTGTCCATCTCCTAGACTAGTTTGCCAACCAAGGCTGAAAAGCTGCTATTTAACCATAACAAAGGGAGAGAAGTGGTGGATACATGCCTTTCCCAAGGGCATTAGTTCGGAGTGAACACAAATTGTCTCAGCTAGAGTTTGAACTCAGCATGCTGATTCCGTTTTCCATGTCCGCTTGGTCACCGACACCACACTGACCACTGATCCGACTCAAAAATCTCCTTGATATGTGCACAAAAGATACTTTTTGTGTTGTAGCCCATGAATGTGTATATGCAAAAGTGTGCATTTGTAGGTCAATAGTGATAAGGAATGAAGATATTTGAAGTGAGCGTAAATAGAATTTGAAGGAAAAATTTATTTTTATTTCATTGTTTTTTTCAAATGAAAACAAACATGGAGCAAATGCAAAAGGAAATAGTTTATAGATTTTTTTAAACCTTTTTTTTTAACCTTTTTTTTAACCTTTTTTTTTAACCTTTTTTTTTAACCTTTGACCTCAAGAAAATATTTTGCTTAAAAAATATTTAAATCCAAACATCAAAACTCAATTATGGGAAAAGATGATTTGGAAGAATAATTATTGCAATTATTAAATAGTTCTTTTTTTTCCTTTTCTTTTTTTAGCTTCATCCTCTTCTTCTATTCCTCCTCCCCTTCCTCCCCTCCTTCTCATTCTTCTTCTTCTTCTTCTTCTTCTTCTTCTTCTTCTTCTTCTTCTTCTTCTTCTTCTTCTTCTTCTTTCATAATTTCATTTCTCTTTATTCTTCTCAACTTTTGTCCGGACAATCTTATCTCT
>VCCN01000800.1:1330491-1341638 GCA_006491835.1 Architeuthis dux | reverse complement strand
AAAATTTCAAAATTAATTTTTTTTAAACATAGTTCCGTCTATTAAGTTCATCCTTCAATGTTAGATTCATTTCATGCTGTTATTTTGTCAAAAAAGTAGGAAAAAACATATAAACTTATATGATATATGCAGTAAAAATATAACAATAAACTATGAAAATGAAAAATATTGAAAACTATTTTCAATTTCAGTGTTCTAGACGTTATAAATATTAAAATTTTAAAACTTAAAATTTTTTTTAAAAAAATTAAAATTTAAAAATTAACATTTTTTTAACGTAGTTCCGTCTTATATATTAGTGAATGCATCTGATGTACATGGTGTGAGCATTATTAAATTATTTTTTATTGGTCAAACATAGTTTCAAATTGAATCTCTTAAATCAAATGATTAAATATAAATAACTTTTCAATTTTGATTGTAGATAGTTCAAGTAGCTAAAGCTTCTGAGAAAGAATGAACATAATAAAAATGAATCTATAATCATAAAAACCTTCTTATATAATAATATTTATATAATGATGTGTTAAAAGCATAATAAAAAAGGAGATTAAATTTGGTGAAATTTAACTGGAATCATTTTAATTGGGAAAAATGTAAAGCAGAAATGATATAAAAATTATAGAATTTTATATGCAATATTCACATTTTTAAAAGCATTTTGATAAAAGTTAATGAATTTTTTAATTAAAATCTTTATGAAAATTGGAAGAAAATGTAAATCAAATAGGGAATATTTATTTTAATTTTGCAAAATGAAACACAGATAGAGTCACATGCATATTGATACACAATTCCTTCCCAAATTTGATGCAGATGTTACTAAAACCAAATCAGATATCTTGATTTTATTTTCTATTAGATGAAGCAAAACGAAATCCACAGTACACAACATCATCATTCAGCCAACTTTGTTGCAGTTTTCAGATCTCTCTCTAACATCATCCACGTTGCCATCTCTCACCGGAGTGACATATAACACACCACACTACAAATGTGTTGATATATCTGTATGTTTATGAGTTATTTGATGTATGTCTGCATATGGCACTGACTGACAGGTAGATATTTCATATAGATATATCATTGCTTATAAAATTTGATTTTCAACCTGACAACAATGGCTGCCTGAAGCAATTCCTTTTGAAATCCCAAAGAACATTACGTGATTAAGACTTATTGATATAAGCCAGAGCTGTGTGCCTGTCTTGGCTTCTATAAACTTCCTCTCAAATCCTTTGTTCACATTCTATACACATTCATCATTTTGTCGAATTGCTGACACTTTATTCCCAGAGTTGAAATTGAGGATAACTTTACAAAAGATATTTTTAGGAACCGCCAACCAAAACTGTCAACATAGGTTTCTTCAGTTTTCAAGTAAGTCTGGCTGGCTGGCTATATATGTGTCGTGTGTACAGGCCACACCAATGGAGCCAGAGGGATGAAAATTTAAACATTTACTCTTTGTATATCTAGAGAAAAAGTTTTTTTTGTTTTTTGAAAATTCCCACCCCCCAAAATAGGTTTTGAGTAGGGGATTCAATTTACAATGTAAGTTTATGCTGAATTGGTCATTTTTTTCTGTCCAGCAGTGTTCACACTTGTTTTTTTTAAATTCAAACTTTTTCACAGCCCAACTTATTCATTGATCATCCCCCAACACAACATGCTGCCAAAAGACATTGGTCACGTGGTGGTTTCTATTGAGTGACTAACCAGACATGTTTCTGATATCATGTGTAAGCATCAGCTCTGACCCAAGCCTCTATGGGGCCTTAAGCAGAATTTGATTTGAGGGCCCAAACCACCTCAGCACTCTCATGGGACATTCCAAGCACTCTTGTGGCCACAGGGCCCTAAGCACCCACTTTCTTCGCTTATACACCATGCAGGCTCTGGTATATATGTACATATATTTACTCTTAAACTGACTCAACTAGAAACAAGATGTTTTATCTTTTTATTTTATTTATTATTTATTGTAAACCAATGTTATTAATTCTTGATTACTATTTTCCATGAATTTTTCAGTTGTTTTTATCACAATGTAACTCAGACTGTCGATCTACGGCTGTGAGAAAACATAGATTTGAAATAAATAAATAACTAGCATTCCAAGGGAAATTATGAATCACTGCCACCCATATATGCTGTGTTGGGGGTGATCATTTAAAAAGTTGGGTTGTGATCACTAAAAAATGTTTGAATTTTCAAAAAAACAATTTAGCATAAGCATACATTGAAAATTGAACCCCCACTAAAACTGTATTTTGGAGGGAAATTTTCAAAAAACAAAAAATGAATAACCTAAATCTTTGGTAGCAGTGATTAATTAAACTTTGGTAGTGGTGATTAATAAAGAACAGTTCAGGTTAGTCACTCAATAGAAACTGTCACATGACCAGGATTGGCAGGATTTTGTTATTTACACTTTTTAATATTAACTTTGTCAATTTGATTTTTTTTAATTTAATTTTTTACGTTAAGATTAAAGGGTGAGAAAGATTTTGAAATCTTGAAGGGGTGCGAGAAAGATTTTGAAATCTGAAAGGGCTGCAAGAAAGATTTTGAAACCTCAAGAGGGTGCAAGAACGATTGTGAAATCTGAAAGGGCTGCAAGAAAGATTTTGAAATCTGAAAGGGCTGCAAGAAAGATTTTGAAATCACAACCTTGAAAAAGGTTAAGAACCACTGGACTATATGGAAAGTTAATTACCTATTATTCTTATGATTGAAATTTGCATAAAACTTTACAATTATTTTGTTTTAGTCTTTCAGAAAACCTTTTTTTTCCAAGCCATGAATGCTACATATTAATTTTATTGTCTATTAAATTAGACCCTGATGTATTTTTTACTAGAAGGGGATACAAGGGTGTAGTAGAGAAGTCTCTTTCAAACAGGAGGACCGCAGGGCACAAAGTCTCTTTCACAGGACACCTCATCGGAGGGAACCTTTTCCGCACGACACCAGCAAACGCACTGTATTCTTTTGAATATTTGCTCGACAACAATAACGTTCGTCAGAGACAGCCAAAAGAAAATTATTTCCACTCCCCATAATCAGCCACTTATATTCTACTAAGGAATGATTCAAGTGCCCTTATGTGAAGTGTCTGGCGCAGCAAAACATGAGCAGGGAGCTCGGATATACTAACAGTGCTGCCACACAAAGTCTCTTCGGCTGTGGCTGGGAAGAGGGCTTAGGTTCGATCTTGCAGTCTGCACTGTCACCACAAAGGGATTGTGTGGCCACACATTTACGGTAGAAGAAAATAGAAGTAGATTGAATATCAGAATATTCTTTTTTAGCAATAGTGGTGGGACTATGGAATAGATTACTGGAATATGTAGTGCTATCAACAGATTTTAAGAAGAATTATGATGTTTATTACACCACCGCAAAAGGTCTGAGGCCCTAGATATTGTGTAAATATTATTGTTATGATGTGTGCTTGTATATACAAATTATATTTTCTTTTTCACACTAGAATAAAATGTTCAAATGTTTTAAAATTCAAGGTAGAGGGGTGGGATTCTCTTTCCAATTTCCTTCATGCCCAATTTTTCCCATATTTTTTCCAGCTGCCATCTTTATTTTGACTTGAATTGTTTTGTTCATCAGATGTTAAATATTCCACTGATAATTATCTTTGTTTCCTCTTTCATTTCTCTACTCATCTAAACTTCCAATGTTTTACACATGTTTTGCTCTTTTGATGCATCAGCTTTTCTGCTTTCTTGCCAAAACATTTCAATGATAAACACAAAATTTTATTTCATTTTTTAAATCTATTATATCTGGATTTGTATTTTAATATGATTTCAATGCTTTTCAGATGAGATACAAACATCTTTTTACTTCAACTTTGCTTCATTCTTTTTCATTCTTTTTTTTTATTTCCACTTAATGTTTTCTTCCTTTACCTTTCTTTTTTCTTCCTATTTACCAACTCTTACTTTTGCATACTTGGTATGACTAGAGACAATCTGAAAAGCGCCTTGCCAATGTGCTTAAAGTGTAAAGTATACAACGGTTGTATAATACCAGCCATGACTTAATAGCACAGAGAGCCATGGAAAGAGCAATGCTAGAGATAACTCTAAGAGATAGAAAAAGATCAACATGGATCAGAGGGAGGAGTAGAGTGAAGGATATTATACAAATAATTAAGCAACACAAATGGAGATGACAATAGATGGGGGGAAAAGACTAACCAATTGGTGCCCATGGGACATTAAACAAAGTAGGAAAAGACCAGACACAAGATGGAGGGACGAGATAGAATAGTTTGGCAGTAAGACTTGGCAGAGGTTAACACAATCTAGGTCATCATGGAAAGATATGGGAAAGGCCTCGGTCCAGCAGTGGACTTATAACGGCTGATGATGACCACTTTTGCTTATCTTCCTTCCCTCTTTTTGACTTTACTTTTCTTTTTTCCTTTCTTTCTTCACTCCCAAACCTAAATTTCTTCTTTTTTCCTTCCTTTTAACCTTTCTCTCTTTCAATCGCCATTTTCTATTGCATCTTTCCTTTTTCTTTCTCACAAACTTTTTTCTCATTTCTTCTTTAGCTTCAACCTTCTTTGCATGTTTTTCTTCTTTCATTTTCTATTTTATACTTTCTTTCATAAAAAATTGGTCTCACAAACAGAACTGAACTGAATGAAATGATTTTATCTGCCAGAATGTTATCTAGTGCTTATGCCTTTGAAAATGCCTGAATCCTAAACTCCATCACCAGACTCTTTAACTTTGCCAGAGTGATTGGAAATGATGTTAACCATCTTTTATTATAACTCAGTATAAAATCAAGCTTCAACCTTCCTTAGGGATTGAGATCATATTTTGAAATGAGTGATCATTTACTGCGATATCAATGTGCATTCTATTGTGTGCACTCATGTGTAAGTCTGTTAGTGCAATTGTCTGCATACAGCTAACAAAACTTGGATTGTCCACATTAGAAAAGAGGAAATATATGAAAATGCTCCAAGATCTGTATAGCTCTGGCACTCCCACACTATGACAGAAAACCAACAAAGCCTGGTGATATTGTGAGGTATTGCTTGGGTCTTCTAGGTTAGTGGTAATGATGCTTCAATCTCAAAACAACACCTGATGAAGGTTTTATTTGAGGCAATACTGCCGTTTTCACCGCAGTAGTTGTATGAAATTATACAGATGGAATGATGAATGATACAGAGATTCAACCTACATAAACATTTATGAAACATACACTTTTAAATAAACAGGTCTGCTTAGTCACTCAATAGAAATTGTCACCAACGTCTTTTGGCAGCATGCCGTGTTGGGGGTGATGAATTAAAAAATTGGAGTGATCAATAAATAAGTTACTTTTGTTGGGCAGTGATCACTAAAAAGTCTAAATCTTCAAAAAAGAAGTGTGAATGCTTCTGGACATAAAATAAGGGATCAATTTAGGATAAACTTATATTGCAAATTGAACCCCCCACTAAAAACCTATTTAGGGGGTGAATTTTCAAAAAACAACAAAACGTTTTTCTAACATAAAAAGATATAAGTGTTTAAATTTTCAGCCCTCTAGCTCCATTGGTGTGACCTGTACATACATAGCCAGCCAGCTAACCAGACCAACTTGACAGTTTTGATTGACAGTTTCCAATTAAGGAGTGTTTATCCTTAATGGAAAATTCATTCCTTTTCACTCTTTTCTGGAATCCAACCACTCAATGTTCTGCTACAGTCATGTTTTTGCCCATTTACACATCTGTTCACTCAGATGTGGCATTTGAGTCGGACTAATTTTCATTTTATATTAGAAACTCTCAACTGAAACTCTCAACATAGGTTTCTTTATTTTCTAAGTTGGTCTGGCTCTCTGACTGTCTGGCTACTATGTATCTATCACATGTACCAATGGAGCTAGAGGGCTGAAAATTTAAACATTTATGCCTTATCATATCTAGAAAAAACATTTTATTTGATTTTTCAAAATTCCTCCCCATAATAGGTTTTGGATGGGGGTTCAATTTGCAATGTAAGTTTATGCAAAATTGGCCCCTTAGTTTGTGTCCGGTAGAATTCATGCTTGTTTTTTTGAAAATTTGGACTTTTTTTAATGATCACTGACCAACAAAAGGCAAGAGAAGTAATTTATACATTGATCACCCCTTTTTCAATGTTTTTAATTGATCACCCCGAACATGGCATGCTGCCAAAAGACATTGGTCGCAAGACAGTTTCTATTGAGTGACCAACCAGACCTGTTATTTTATTCTTTAGGCATATTTTTATTCTATTAATTTTACAAGCCATCTGGCAAACTTCACACAGACAGAAAGGCTAAAGACAGACAGAAAAAAAGACCAATCTTTTTCTGACTCTCTTTACAAGCATGACTAAACTTATCTGTAACATGTGATTCTAAAAGGTTCTGTCTATGAGTGAATCACAACCTACACGATGTATCTGTCAAGTTTTGTTTTTATGTGACCACCTCCTACCACTTCTTATTTAGCGATGTGCCAAGTCTCGCTTGAGCGTAAGTCTCATTTTTGTGAGAGGAGCATTGTGAGTGAGCCTCATTCTGAAACAAAAGGTCTTAAGCCACATTATAAATAGGAATTGAAAAATGCAAGTCGCTTGTTGAGTGACAGAGTGAACTGAGTTATGATTCAAGTAACCAGATGTTATATTACGTTATGTTATGTAACGAGAGACAGCAAGGACACAAATCAGCCTGTTGGGATCAAGCTGATAAAAAATAGCCGACTCAGAAAATTAGCAAATACAACATAGAAAGGAAGACTAATTTTTCTAAATCGATACAACTACAACAACAAAAAAAGCACTCAGAGAGCGCATACTTCTGACAACATCATTGTCATTAAAAACTGAATGAAAATCTATTCATATATAGCTACGATGCAGCGGAGGTAACTGTAAAAAAATGCTGGTTCCGCCCCAAAATTTAACCAATTCTTCCTTACCACATGGCCTACCCTTCCAGGAAATTCCATTGAAATTCATTGGGAACTTTTGGAGATATTGTGTGAACAGACAGACAGACAGACATGAGTGGATACATATACCTCTTCCAACTTAGTTGGCAGAAGTAAAAATAAATTTTAGTTTTGTCTATATATTGTCTATATATTGTCTATATATTGTCTATATATTGTCTTCTTGATTTGTTAAAGTGATGTCAAACAATGTTAACAGATTTTATAAGAATTTTGCACTTTGTTTTCACGACTCTAAAGACTGAAACTATCACCCCCTAAGCCTACTCTATAAAAAGTAAGGTATGCAGAACCCTACCACATGTATAATAAGTAGAATATTGATGATTTCTTATAGAAAGGATTTATGCTTTCATTTATATTCAGTATTTTCCTTGTTATTGTAGAATACACTTACCATATACAGAGGAAGATGCTTATTGTAATCACTTCAGGACAGGGTCTTTTAGATAACAATAACCGGCTGATAACATTAAGCAAAAGATATGACAACTGGAACAATTTACATTCATTGTTATAAATCCATTGTTATTTTATTAAATTCATGAATAAACAACTTGACAAATTTATATGAAATTTATTTTTTAATTTTTCTTAAATTTTTAATTCATTTTAAATAAAGTGTTTGGGACTGACTGATTTTGATAACAATAACCGTTTGATAACATTATCTATGATTATGAGAAATGACTTCCTCTGTATCTTTAGAAAACCCTTAATAAAATTAAAATAAAACATTGTATTTTGTAAAATGGCAGATAAATTACTACAAATGTAATAAATTGATGATTATTATGACATACAAAAGAATGAAAAACGTAACTAAAGAAAATGGAGTTTTGCACGAGGAGGAGAAGGTAGAGACTAAAGCAGAGATTAATGCTTAATTGCACAGCTGAAAGGGATATGACCAACACTAAAATCTGGTGGCCTTTTGACCTTTGAATTGAGAGCTCTAAAGCAGTGGTTCTTAACCTTTTCTCCCCCAGCGCCCCTTTTCAGATATTTGCATGGGCTAGTGCCCCCACCGCCATGTTAAAATTGCACTGGTAAATGGTGTGTCTGGAAAAGTACCCATCAGAAAATCTGCACATCAGGAAATCTGCACATCAGGAAATCTGCCCATCTCAAATTTATCAAGGGAGGAAAAGTGCCCATCAAAACATAATTTGCCCATCTCAAATTTATCAAGGGAGGAAAAGTGCCCATCAAAACATAATTTGCCCATCATATAGTTCCAGGAAAATTTTATTAGGTTTTATTAAAAAACTTTTGGCACAACTTAGTGAAGGTGGTCCCAATTGGAATTTTGAGAGTGAAATAAAAAGAACGTATATATCCTCTCTCCCTTTAACAGACACGGATCCACAGATCTGCTGTTAATACTCTCTCTCTCTCTCTCTCTCTCATGAAAGTGACACAGATCTCCATCTCTGAATTGTATTCAATATTCAATACTATGACAGAGTATTCAATTAAATTTTGGTATGAATATCACACAACATCTAATTTACTATTTAGTGTTGGTAGCTATTTATTGTTGGTAGCTTTGCTTTCAGATGAGTGCACAATCGGGACTTACTAATTTCAGAACAATTTAACTAAAGTCATAACTTATAGGCCAATATTGAAATAATAACATAATTTTAAATAATAATAATTTAATTAATTTTAATAATTTTAATAATCTACAAATCTGGTAGTCATAAGGTAAGAAGGATCTGCCAAATGATGGACGTAGCTGTGCTAGCAGACCACATAGTGAATTTGAAGGATAATGAGAAATTGGATAAATACCAGGAACTTAAGGTTAGGATAGTTCCCATAATAGTAGATAACTTGTAACTGTGCCAAAAATACTAGAATCCAGGTTAGTTGAGTTACAAATTAGAGGAATGGTTGAGACTGTACAGACTACAGCGTTTCTAGGGTCTGCGAGGATACTGAAAAGGGTGCTGGATATTTGAGGAGACCTGCTGTCACTCAGTCTTCAGTGATGACCGCTAGACATCTAGTGTGAACATGCATGAATGTAATTATCTGGAGAAGATTTGAAGAGGACTGCTGTCATTTGGTCTTCTGCAATAACTAACAGATATGACTGTTGTACAAACATAGAAATAATAATATCCGATGAGTTAGAAATTCAATGAAGGGTTAAGATTGTACAGACCTTGGGGTTGCTGGGGTCTGTGAGGATGATGAGAGGGGTGCTGGAGATATGAGCAGACTTGCTGTCATTTGGTCTTCAGCAATACCAGATACCAGACTGACTGCAGGGTCTAACTCCACTCCTACTTCTATTCCAACTGAAGATGATTACTGCAACATTTGTATTGTATATATAATAAATACAAAATTCTAAAAAAAAGAATTTTCTATATTTATTTATTCAAATGAAATAAACCCATGCATATCTGTATGATAAATTTTTGTTAATATCAAAGACTTGGCAATTTAGTCCAGTCAGTATCGATCACTTGGTTATGAGTTCAAATCACGGTAGGGGATTTTACATATTGGTTTACACCCCTAATTTTGGTGAGGATTGTTCTTGTTCTTGTTATGGTAGGAAAACAAAATCAACTCCTGACTTTGTGCTGGAGTTTGACAATAATAATATTAGATGAGTTAGAAATTCAAGGAAGGGTAAAGACTGTACAGATCATGGGGTTGCTGGGGTCTGTGATGATGCTGAGAGGGGTGCTGGAGATATAAGCAAACTTGCTGTCATTCGGTCTTCAGCAATGTTGTGAACATGCAAGAAAATAATAATAATAACAATAATAATATTAATAACAATTTCTTTTCTTTCTTTTATGTTTTTTCCTTTTTTCTTGATTTTGGAGATGAAGCCTAAAAGCCAAAGAAAACATATATGAGAGGAGAGGAAGATAAAGTAATGACTCAGATTTGTCAACATAATGAATAACAAACTTCATTTTAATATACTCATGCCATTTCTTGTTCATCAATCACTGGCCTGACAGAATGTGTTCCTATGAACATGAATAAGTGACAGACATTTAATGCTTAACTGTGAAACTGCAGGACCAAAAATGTCCTCCTGGTATTTATAGTTAGAGAACACTCAATCATCAACAGAAAATGGTAACAAAAATGAAATAAGCAATCCATATATAAAATTATTCAAATCTTTTTTATTGTTAATCAGTTAAATAAATGGGGATCCCAAACAACTCCTGCATAAATGGCATATATACTTATTAAAAATCAATATTTGATGGCATATAAGACTCCCCTTATTTTAGCAGGGAATATTAAGAAAAAACTCATTTCTCTGAATTCTACACATTTATTACCCAGTTTTTGTTATCTCTCCCTCAAGCTCTTGTCAATTTGGGGCTGAATAACAAAGATTACATTTATTTTTTTAGGCCATTATTTTGAAAAAAAAACAGGGGTCTTATATGCTACCAAATATGGTAGGATATTCATTTGTTAAGCCTTGCCAAAATACAAATGTAATATTCTTGTTCCCAATAGTCAGATTCTAGAACATTCCAGGCAGAATATTTATTGCTTGATAAAAGTCACAATGGTATATTGAAATAAATGGAAACTACAAAGAGTGTGGCACAATTCATTGAATTACGCCAAAAGAATGAAACATCAAAAAAATAAAAAAGGATAATCATCTGCTTTTTATCAGTAAACTCTGCTCTTCCCAAAGGCAAATGAAAACCACTTTTAGCCCCTTTCAGTTTTTGTCAAATGTTTTCTCGTCTAGTAAATAAATTGGGTCTTTTTTTCCCCCTGTCTTTCTGGTTTGGGTATGAAGTGAGCAAACAAGTTGAGTGCAGGCAGATAAAAAAATTCATGCATAAAGCGGATCATAAAAGATAAATGTGCTTCTTTCTTATGTTTGTATCAAAAGGAATTTTTAGCTTCTTTCATCATGAATTCACAGTTGAACTCTTTATACTGAAAAATATGAATGTTATCATTGTGAAAGACTACATAAAATGACTCTGTACATACACACATATACACATATGCGCACATGCATTCATATGTGCACACACACATATATATATACACACAAAGGAATAAATTCATGCAATATATATGTATATATATATAGAGAGAGAAATATACAAGATATACATAGTAT
>VCCN01000800.1:1315222-1325520 GCA_006491835.1 Architeuthis dux | reverse complement strand
AAAAAGGAAACAGAACTTAAAAAGGAAACTGTACTTAAAAAGGAAACCGTACTTAAAAAGGAAACAGTACTTAAAAGTGTGCCTTAAAAACTCATAAAAAGATGATCCCATATAAAAGTTCCAGTTCCATTCCAGTTGCATATTCCCTTTTTGCATTACACTCTTTCTATCTGTGCCATATCCCTTCAGGATGTGGTGATCATGGCTCTCCACAGCTTTCAACTGTGCATTGTCATGACTGTTCTTGGCAGGGATAGTCGAGTAGTTTCCAGTTGCCTTTTCCACATTTTTTAATTTAAATTGTCCTTCTCCTAAACTGGCTGCCTCCCAAGGCTAGAGAACCCAGTTTGCCCTGCTATTTTACCCATCACTGGGGAAAGGTGGTGGATTCATGCCTTTCCAAAGGATATTAGTACAAAGTGATCATAAAACAATCTCAGCCACAGTTTAAACTTGGCTTGCCAATTCCATTGTCCATGTCATTAACTGTTACACCATTCGCATCTTAATCACTCAAGAGACGCAGATTTCTCAGGCATCATAATTTATGAATATCAAATCAGTAAATAAACAATCACTAAATTCATATTAGCACCTTTTATTCTCTTGCTTAAGGAGATCATTTCTAGAATGCTATAGACATGATAAACAGTACAAGTGACCCTCATTTAAATCTGATATTCCCAGTGGTCAATAATAAAACATTGTGACAGCCTATCATAGAGAGCCCACCATTTTATGTATACAGAGACTAAACCAGATATTCAAGAGTCTGAATATATAAACATTAGTAACAATGACTATACACATTTTGGTTTCCACTGTAATATACATATATTTACTCTTGGAATAAGTAAATTCCATACAAAAACAAATGATATAAGTAATCATTATTACAGTACCTATGATTTACCCAAAATATATAATCAAATATTAAATAGATTTTCCTTTTATGAGCAAAATTTGAATCTCCAGTGATATTTTATCTAAATGTTGAAATTACACTTTTCTTTTTATGCATCTGCAAATAGAACATTTAAAATTCAGACTATCAAAAGGAAAAAAAGATCAGGTACAACACTTTGATCACAACCAGTCATTAAGAAAAGTTCTGGGGAAAAGATTTGATGCTGCATAGTAAGAATAAACAAAAGTTCTCTGCTGTCAGTACTTTTATGAGATTTGTTAATTTGAATTATCTGTATTGGTAAAGAGAATTACTAACAAAAATAAGTCTAGTTTAACCGGTAGACAACCTAGCAAACTACATGATAATATTCTAATTATTTGACCACACTGGTACATTTCTCTCAAAGCCCCTAAAAGTATTTCACAAGATCAGAGTTCAAGGAACCAGCAACACAGGTAGTCGCCTAGGGGGGCAAGTACTAGGAGGTGCCTGTCATGTGTCTGAGACAGTAGGTCTTTCCAAATACAAAGGGAAAAAAAGGAAAATAAATAAATTCAAATGATGATCTGAAACTCTGATGCTGGAACTTGATTATTGTAATAAACTTTTTTTTCCTATATATTTATTTTTCTCATTGTAAAAAATAAATAAATAAGGAATACTACACTTTAAAGGGCACCGAAGTTCAGCTTGCCCGGGGCACCAGGAACCATGGGGCCGGCCCTGCACAATATTTCCTGAGTCACCAGTAACAGGCTTCCATTGTTATCATGTAGCCAACATTTTCCCACCTGTTCATGCATGATTTCCATTTGAATGACTCAATGCATCTCTTCTGCTTATAGAATGTTATTATCAGAATAAACCTGATCAATGAACAGTCATGCTATTCAATCAATTATGTTTGCTATTGTTAAGGTCCTTAGTGCAATGACCAACATTAGCAATAAATGAAACCAGTACGGGAGACATCAGTAAATTTTGTTCATAGCCAATACCTTTATATAAATGTTAAGCAACACTGACAAATCAAGTGACTGTAATTTGGGGCAAATCATTCAGCCATGAAATTTAGTCATTTTTCATCTCTGATATTCAGTTTCACACCAGGATTTCTTTAATAACTAGTTATTCCCAGTGAAAAAATTCACAGATATATTTTAATTTCCAGACGAGTATTTCTTTTTAGAAAAGAAAGTATTAAACTTGTTTCAATGGAAGAGTCCACTGTTTCAAATGGTTGGTAGGAGATATTTTTTATCAGCAAAATTGCTATCTTTAACTGGAGGAGTCCATTGTTATGGACAGAGAAACAGAAGAAATCACACTGTTCATTATTACAGTAGATATTACTGTAGTTGCCTGTAATTTCCATTTGTTAGGGTTAAAATAACAACAGTGAATGCCTAACGGTAGTTAAATCTGTTTTGTTCAAATAAACATTCTGGGATCAGTCTAAATTTGAGGAGGTGCAAGTGGCCTAACAGTTAACAGCATGTAGAATGGAATCAGTGAACCAAGTTCAAACTCTAGGTGGGACTGTTTGCGTTCACTTTGAACTAGTGCCTTTCAGAAAATCATGAATCTACTATCCAATAGCAGGGCAGTTGGAGCACATTAGCCCTGTAAGGCAGTCCATTTTTGGCATCGGACTAGCATCCCGGACCCATAAAAAAAAATGAAAAAAATTCATACAAAAGTGTACATGTAAAAAGAAATAACTTCCGGTTTAGGGTACAACAGAGTAGTTCCTATGAAACCATCAAAATGTTTTAAATGGTTGAAACCACATCATGGTAAGATATAAAACAATTTGAATTGAAAAAGATTAAGAAAACAGGGGTAAAGGTTGGATTTTTAAACCTTGAAACAAGGCTTTGGTTTAGCAACCATTTTGCTTAGTGACCTGGTCGTCAGAATGGAACCTGGTTGTTAACCAGGGGACACAGGGGACACACTAGAAAACTCAATACAACTTGCTTTGGTCATGATTGAGAGCCTTCACTTTATAGTACCAAGTATAAATGACTAATATCTTTTCTCGAAGCCTCTCTTTTTGTATTGTTTATAAACTTGCTTTGACATGCATATTCTTTTTACCACTTGATAAATTATCGCAATACTGCTTAAAGCCTCACTGTAAATGCTTATCCATTTTCCCTCCTTACTGATATGTCATCTTTCATTGGTATATATACCAATGCATACTAACATGCTGTTTGTAACTATGCTTACCAATTCTTTCATTGGCAGATATTGAGTCACTAACTATTTTCTTTGCCAATTCTTTCATTGGTATATATCCCTTACTAACATGTTGTTAGTAACTATGCTTACCAATTCTTTCATTACTACTTGTATTTTCTATGAAACTGCTTCAAAGTTATTAATTCCCTTCGCCCATTCTCTCGTTGGTAAATATTGTGCAGATTATAATATTGACTTGCATTTTCTTTCAGCATTCTTTCTTCTATCTTTTATCTTATTAAATATTTGTTACTTTAATATACGTCTGCAGTTCTGTGTTCCTTTCTTTATTCATTCTCTTCCCTTTTTGATGTGAGCAAACAGCAGTTAAAAGGAAAAGATTCTTTGTCCTTTATGGTTAAAACAGCTAATGCACACATGAACATTGAACATGTTAGTACACAAAGGAATTTCAAAACTTTCTTTATTGATTTAATTTACTTAATGTCTCTACGTTTAGCATTTTACTTGTCTAATTGTTACTGTTCACAATGCTGTAAAATAAAACAATAGTTAAAAAAAGAGTGAAAAATGTGCAGAAATTTTATAGTTACTACAAAGATCCTTTATATTTTCTTTACTTTCATTCTGATAAATATCAAAAACTTGTAGCAAACAATTGAAACTACATTGACATCTCCAAATGCTTTTGTCTCAATTCAGCACTATTGCAACCCTTTCTTTCTCTCTAGAAAAAATACATTTATTGCATATTACATGCACATACAAGCATCTATATATGTATATATATGTGTGTATATATCCTGATCTCATGATCTGGTTCGTTAATTTAAAAAGAGTTTACATTTCATTTTGAGGAATATATAGACTGGGCACATGAACATAGCATTCCAAGGGAAATTATGAATCTCCACCACTTATATATGCTGTGTTGGGGGTGATCAATTAAAAAGTTGGGCTCTAAATTTTCAAAAAACAAGCGGGCACAAACTAGTGACCAATTTAGCATAAGCTTACATTGAAAATTGAACCCGCCACTAAAACACCATTTTGGAGGGGAATTTTCAAAAAACAAAAAAGGGGAGTGGGAATACAAAATTTCAAGTTTCTACTATGAACAGTTAGGGCTGGGTGAGGTCTGGATACATAGATAGATACATAGATACATATAAATGTCAGAACACATGAATAACCTAAACCCAGCAATAAACCAGTGTTGTGGGTAGCAGTGATTAAAACGTATGAAGATCTGCAAGATCAATGTATGAGAAATGGCTGGGCAACAAATCTATTGAAGTCAGATGCAGAGGTTTTGTTGTCAAACATGCCTAACTAGACTCAGATTATCAGAGAAAAGGAAATATATCAAGAGGCTCCAAGAAGCTGCATCTGCATGGATCCTGCACTGTGACGAAGAACCAACAAAGCCTGGTGGTATCATGAGGTACTGCAGGGACACCCTGAGTTAGTGGTAATCATGCTTTGGCCCCCAAACCATATCAGATGTCAGGGTCATCATCTAATGAAGGCTTTGTTGGTAGCACTGCTGCTGTTTTCATAGCAGTAGTTGTATAAATTTATTTATTTATTAATCAATATACAGTACTGAACAGAATTACGACTGGTCTGATCCTATTCTCCACGAGAATCTTTAGTTTGGCCTTATAATCACTTCTGCTCTGAACATTGCGGGGTAACAAAAACAAAATTAGCACAGGTTTAATGAAGGTTTTCTTAAATGTACAGACATTTTTATTTTTTAAAATAATATAGTGAGTTTTGAGCTTTTGATATTAATGACTAAAGAAGGCGAAAGCTCTCTCTCTCTCTCTCTCTCTCTCTCTCTCTCTCTCTCTCTCTCTCTCTCTCTCTCTCTCTCACACACACTCACTGACATACACACATGTATGCACAGGCACATACAAGTATACACTAATGTGAAAATTCAAAACAGACACATTATTCTGTTTTTTCACTTTCACACATACAATCACAAAAATACAGGCCTCCTCTGTTATAACGTTGTTCATTATAGCACACTTCACGTCATAACACTGGTGGATGGTGAACCTTAAAATATTAATCTCTCTCTCTCTCTCTCTCTCTCTCTCTCAAGACATCTTTCTTCTTATATGTTTAGTATTGTTATTTTATTATGTCTCTCTCACTCCTTCTCAGATACACGCACAGGAGGTAGAGGGTCAACCACACACAGAAACATAAAACCATTTACACCGAACCAAAAACACCTGCCAGACCAGTTAACAAAGTAAAAGAAAATGTCAATCTAATAAAACAACTGCTGTTTCTGGCAGAGCAAATCATCAAGAAAGAAATTCCATCTGCCACACAACGCGAACACCTGAAATTAAGAACATATTCTGAGAATGCAATCATCTTTGGAGGGTCATCCTCTTCAAGTATGGCTGCATGCAAGTCAGTACCTTTGCCTGCTGACTCACCTTCTGAACATCTTTAATGTTCACCCAGCTTGTTTGCCTGTGCACACAATTTAATGATTCTGCATCAGTGAGTTAATAATGGGATCAGGAGGTTCAAAGGCAGGCTCAAGTTATATTCAGAAACAGCTTGACCCATTCCTAATTACTGAGCCAGGGTTTGGGATAAGGCTCAGAAATGCTGAGCTGCCTTTGTAGATGGCAAGGAAATGGCAGGGTCAGGTAAAGTAGGTGCTCTCTGTGTTTTTGAGGTGCGGTAAGGAGAATGGTATTAAGGAAGAGAGAGGCAGTAGAAATAAAAAGAAGCATGAGGGAAAAGGGGTAAAAAGAAAAAAATGTGGAGAATGAGAGAGAGAGAGAGAGAGAACAAAAGTGAGAAAGATATTCATAGAAAGTGAAAAAGCAAAAGAAAGAGTAAAAGAGACAGGAGCAAGTTGGCATGAAAAGAACATGAGAAAAAAAATAGAGAAAGAAGGAATGTGCTGACAGCAAATGGGGAGAAGCAAATACCCCAAAAGAAATTTAAAGAGAAGAAAAAAGATATGAATAAGAAAATTGCTTGCCAAACAAAAAAATCAAATGAGAAAGAAAATAAAAAACAGCTTGTAGCAGCAGACAAGGGAGACAACTGCACAAATTTCGTTTAGGCCATTTTAAAATGGATTTTTAAAAAATGGATGACAAATCTTTTATGAAAATATAATAATTAGAGAAAAAGCAAAATAATTTGAATAAAAATCATTTTATCCCTATTTTTCACAAAGCTGATTTCAAATGGATGCTTATGACAAGATCAGAGACTTAGGTTTTTTTATCTAATTTAGTTTTATAAAAAAGATATTTTTCAAGTGATTAATAGCCACTTTTGCTCATGGGATATTTTGTGGAAAATCTGGTCAATATCACCATGAATAATTACATATTGATTTTTTTTTCATCTCAAATTGGATTTTTTTTCTGTTCCATGAATTTGATCAAAAACATTGTTTCCATTGTATACTTTTTAAACAAACTGGATGATTCAAAGAAAGTAAATGGTTAGAGGAGAAGAAAGAGGAAAGGAAAATGCTGAAGAGAAAAGGTAAGGAAAACTGAAAACAATACAAAAGAGAATGAAAAATGAAAGGAAAGAGAGGGGAAAGAACAAAACAAGGAGAAAGTAGGAGAGTTGTGAAAATCTTCTGAAAAAGAAAATGTAAAGAAAAATGAACATAAAGAAGAGAGAGATGAAGAGTGAATAAAAAGAATAACAAAACGAAGTGATGAAAGAAGGAGAAGAGGGGGGATCTAAATGAGAATGAGGAGTAGATACTGAAAAAGCAGATAAAGGGAGGAGGTAAAAAAGAGTAGGGGGAAGCCATTGAGAAGACTAGAAAACAATCATAGAGCATATACCTCTGCCAACACCATTGTCACCAAAACTGAATGAAAACCAATTCATATATAGCTACGATGCAGGGGAGATAACTATAAAAAGATTCCTGGATCCACCCCAAAGTTTAATTAATTCTTCCTTAGCCCATATCCCAACCCTCAACAAAATGTCATTGAAATTCATGGAGAATTTTTGGAGATATTGTCTGGACAGACAGACATACACAAGCAGATAAATATATCTCTTCCAGCCTTGTAAGGTAAAAAAAAAGAGATATCAGAAGAGTGCGAGACCAGAAAAATAAGAAAAAATGTATTCTTACTACTATTACAATTACAACTACTACTCTGACTATTGTTCCTGTTGCTGGTGTTATGCAAAAGCAGTAGAAATAAGAGAAGCCATTTATTGAGATGAGAAAATTCAAAGAAAAATTGAGGGAAGAGGACAAAAGCAATAAAATGGAGTGAAAAGTGATGTTTCTGGACTCACTCAAAGAAGATTTCAGAAAACTTCCAATTGGACAAGACTGTCAGCAGCAATGATTTATGGGATGCCATCTTTCTGAAATTGGAAGCAATTATTTGCCAGAAAATGTTCCTGTTGATTTTGTTTTTACCATTTTCTTCTGAGAATTCCATTATGTTTTCTAAGAAAGGCAAATCAGCCGGCAAAAATGTTCTATTATCTTAGGACACCTTTGAAAAAAGGAATGTGGTGAAGGAGGTTGTTTTTTTTTCATATTTGTTGTTTTAGACATTCACACTTACTCCACCCATCTTCAAACTTAAGTAAAACCCTGCTGGTTTTTGTCATAAGACAATAGGTGAAGGGTATCAAATTTAAATAGTTATAGGTGTAGAAGTATATCATGTTACAAGAAGAGTACCTGCCAATATGGTGGATAAATTATACAAATATATATTTTAGTATAAATGAACTTATTGCAAACAAAAAAACACATGATGATGATGAGTAGTAGTAGTAGTAGTAGCAGCAGCAGCAGCAGCAGTAGTAGTAGTAGTAGTAGTAGTAGTAGTAGTAGTAGTAGTAGTAGTAGTAGTAGTAGTAGTAGTAGTAGTAGACGACGACGACGACGACGATGACGACGACGACGACGACGACATGAACACACAGACACAGTAGGGCCTTGATTTACCCCCTTCCTCACTTTATGTTTGCGTTTCAGATTAAAACATATCAATAAATATCCTTACTGAACTATTATAATGTCTAAAGATTGTGAAAATCACCCAGACCTTTTTTGCTAACCTTCAAAACTAAAAGACAATGGTGACACGTTACAACAAATATCAAGGCTATATTTTGACTGTCAATTAGTTGACCAAGATAAGCAATGGGTTCCTCCCCAAATTTGCACTTTTGCATGTTCAAGTGATTTGTGTGACTGGTTGAAGAAAAGGAAGCCCATAATACCTTTTGCAGTTCCAATGATTTGGAGAGAGCAAAAAGATCACCTTACAGATTGCTATTTTTGTATTGTTAGGCATTAGGCATTTCTTTAAAAAAACGACCCAAAATCATTTCTCCTGATTTGAATTCAGCTTTCTTCACTTGTACCAGATTGTGAAACATTACCTCTTCCTATTCCTCCCGAAGATGGACTCAACTCCATTGAAGATGAAGTAGATATTGAAGAAGGTAGAATTGCAGCTGGTGCTGTGAGACTTTCTTCAGATTCACGATATGAACCAGAAAAGAAAATAGGTCCAATTCTTTTCACACAAGAACATTTGAATGATCTTGTCAGAGATTTACCCTTATCAAAAGATAAGACAGAGCTACTCACCTCTCACATTAGAGAAAGAAACTTGCTTGAGAAAAATCTAGCAAAATTTCGATTTAGCAGTTTATTTCTGCAATTGTCATGACATTAATGGGCTTTTTGCAAGTTTATCTGAAAAGCATGTTGTAAGTGAATGGCAACGTTTTATAGATTCATCTCTACAAAGTTTAAAAGCTGTTTTATTGCATAATGGAAATTTAAACCCTCTACCCTCATTGCTCAGTCAGAAGAATCTTATGATACCATACAGATCTTTTTATTTCAAATGAATCATATGATACCATGGAGATCTTTTTCTTTCAAATGAATCTTATGATAGCATGGAGATCTTTCTTCATGCAATTAAATACAAGAGGTTACCAACAGAATCTTTGAGAGGATCTTAAAGTCATTGCAATGTTATAGGCATTGCACAGAGGATTTACCAAGCACTGTTGCTTTCTATGTCTTTGGGACAGTCGTGCTATTACAGAGCATTATGCAAAGATAACATGGCCAAGCAGGTCATCATATATTCCAGAAGCAAACAATATTCAATCAATAAATTTCTTTCCCCTGAAATTATTCTCATTTTATATACAGATATTGAGTAAGGATATGATTGTGCCATACAGAACACAATTTGTAAAGGAAAAATTGTTATTAAAGTTCTTACATATAAAACATTATCTTTTCATCTTTTGTCAAAATGTGAAGTTCACTGATTATCAGAACTAAAATAGAAATGAAATTCAATTAACTAACAATCTTGATAAAATCTACATAGAACAAGGTCTGGTTAGTCACTCAATAGAAACCGTCACGTGACCAACATCTTTTGGCAGCATGCCATGTTGGAGGTGATCAATTAAAGAAAATTGGAAAAAGGGATGATCTCACTTCTCTCACCTTTAGTTGGGCAGTGATCAAAAGTCTGAATTTTCAAAAAATAAGTGTCAATGCTTCCAGACAAATTAAGGGATCAATTTAAGATAAACTTACATTGCAAACTGAACCCCCATCAGAAAACCTATTTTGGGGGGGAATTTTCAAAAAACAACAAGAAAACCTTTTTCCTAGACATAATAAGGAGTACATGTTTAAATTTAAGTTCTCTGGCTCCATTGGTGTGGCCTATACATGTGATACATACATAGTCAGACAGCCACCAAGCCAGACCAACTTAAAAACTAGAGAAACCTATGTTGACAGTTTTGGTTGACGGTTTTTAATATCAACTAATGTATATCTTATAATTCTATGATAATTCTCATCTGGAAAAATTGTCTACACAAAAACTGTCTACACAAAAACTGTCTACACAGTTTATCAGTTTATAACTTTGTAAGGCTTTTGTTTTCCTAATCATTTTGAGTAGTTGAACTGAAATGTCATTTAAACATGAACATCGAATGCTTCAAATTTTCTAAAACATTCATTCTTTATTTGGAGAGTCTTTAATTAACTTTCAGCTAATAACCATAGCTGCTATTAACAGTGTATACGTTTTGGGGACATATACATATACAGACTAAGATGCACACACAATTACATACCTGC
>VCCN01000800.1:1297300-1312102 GCA_006491835.1 Architeuthis dux | reverse complement strand
GTGTGTGTGTATGTGTAGCACTTTGATCCTAGGCAGAAGTGCCAATCCATATACGTAAATAATCCTGTCATTTGTTACGGGTACTATGCTAGTATATATATAAATATATAACAGTAAGCATCTAACATCCTTCCTTTTTTTCTTGAGTTCCTTTCATCCAATTTAGAACCTGATAAAATCATAATAATCTCTGACACGTGCACTGTTCAACTCTAAATAGTTCAACTCTACCAGTTTGGCCTCCCAATCTTCCTGGAAATCAGTTCATATTTTTCCTCCGGCATTCAAGGAAATTTATGTAAATAATTTTTAATCTTTAGGTCAAAGGACAACCTTCTAAGAAGAAACTCAATCTGCTTTCAGGATGCAATTATATTAAACAATATTAAACAATATTAAACACATTTTCTTCTCTTCCCTTTCCCTTTCTTTCTTCTTCTTTTCTTCTTCTTTTTCTCTTTCTTCTTTAGCTTTCATTTTACTTCTTATCCTTCTCTCATCCTGCTTTTTTTCTCTAGCTACCCTACACCCTCTTCTTCTTCTTCTTCTTCTTCTTCTTCTTCTTCTCCTTCTTCTTCTTCCTTACCTTCTTCAATTCTTTCTTTTTATCATCTTTCTTCTTCATCATTTTTTCTCCTTCTTGTCCTTTTTAGTTTATTCCTTCTTTCTCCTCACTTTTCCTATCCCTCTTCTCACTCACTCTCTCTTCTTTCCATTTTTCTCTATTTCTCTTCCATTCATTCATTGTCTGCTCTTCTCCCTTCTCCTTCTCCTTCTTCTCTTTCCCTCCTCTCTACCTTATCCTTACTCCCAGTTTTCTTTTCATATCTATCCATTTTTCCCTTTTCCCTTTTTTCTTCTCTTTCTTTCTTCAATTACAACTTATTCCTCTCATCTCATTTCTTTATTTCTCCCTTTATTTTCACAATGTCAAAGATCGACTCGTTCGATGTTAACACGTTTTACTGCTGCTTCCGTATCATCTGAGTATTTGCAATAAAAAGGATGCAAGTTCCAGTCTTGCCCGGGGCTTCTTCTTTATTTCTCATCTATGCTGTTTACTCACTGCCATAGACTGACAGTCTGAGTAGTTGTGATGAAAAGGAACTAAAACAGGTCTGGTTAGTCACTCAATAGAAACTGTCATGTGAGCAATGTGTTTTGACAGCATGGCATGTAGGGGGTGATCAATTAAAAAATTTGTAAAAAGGGGTGATTGATTAATAAGTTACTTTTCTCACCTTCTAAAAATGTTTGAATTTCCCAAAGATTATTGTGAAAAAATGTGACACAAACTGGGGATCAATTTAGCATAAACTTACATTGTAAATTGAACCCCCATAATAGGTTTTTAGACCTATTATGGGGAGTAATTTTTTAAAAAAAACAAAGAATTGTTTTTTCTATAAGGAGTAAATGTTGAAATTTTCAGCCCTCTAGCTGCATTGGTGCTGCCTGTACGCATGATACATACATAAATACATAGCCAACCAGCCAGACCAACTTAAAAACTGTAGAATCCAGTTTTGATGATAGTTTTGGTTGTTGATTTCTAATTAAGATGAAGGAAATACTAGTCAAAAATTAATACTGGTTGACAATTATTCATCTAATGAAAAATAAATCAAGATAATATTATTACTACTAATAGAACAAGAGTAGGTAAAAAATGAAGGACGGTTTAAGAGTTAGATCTTCTGTCAGCAATAGTCAGGCTTCCCAGGGTAAAAGGGAGTTCAAGTCTTGCCTAGAGCTTATTCTAATATTTCCAATCTGCACTGTTTACTCACTGCCATAGACTGACGGTCGGAGTAAGTGTGATGAAAAGCAACTAAAATTAAGATAAAAGAAATACTGGACAAAAATTATTAATGGTTGACAATCTAATCTGATTTTATCATCATGAAACTTTCAATGTGTTTGAATCCATTATGGTTCCCCAAAAATGTATTTGTTATTCTTGTTATTGAATTATCAACTATCAAAATTGTCAAATGACAGTAATGTAATTTTCGTAGACCAATCATGTGATGTAAATGTATGAATATTTCACTACCGCTAAGTGTGCAACCACCCCCATAGTCTCAATTGATGAACTACATAAATATCTACTTTGCATCAACTCTGATATCAACTCTGATTCTCAAACCAGGGAGTGGAGCCTCCTTAAGACAGGGGGGATGCCAACTTTGACATCCTTCCGACAGCTCCTGCAGCCAAGCTTTCCTTTGGACTACATCGGGGGTGGGGGGGTCTATCAACTAGGCATCCCAGGATCTCCATACTCTTCACCCAGGCTTGCCTCGTGAAGAGGTCACTTCAGTGTCGTTCCATTGTCTATCAGACGGTGGGGGGGGGGCTTCATGACTTCATAAGACATAAAGGAAACACCTTCCTACTTTTCAGAATCAAACCATTGACAACTTTGTTGATAGTTCAGTTGATTAAAAGACTCCATCACTAACATATCTTAATATATCACAGTTTGTCACATCAGCTCCCTATATGTAGCCTTTGTGTCCAGGGAGTCCAACTATCTTGTTTTTGCCAATAATACAGTAGGCAACATCTTCAATCATTTGCTTTCTTTCTTGGAGATAAACAAAGTCATACCATGGCAGACAACAACTCTAACCATCAGATATCACATCTCAAAAGTAGCAACTTTTCACAGGTCTCATCACCACCAACTGGGCTTCATCGGTCAATGCTTTTCCCCAGATCAAATCATCCGGCAATGATGTTTATCAAGTTCAATGACAGCTGTGTAACATCAACTTGAATTTTCAAAGGAACTTCTGTTATTTTCATGTCCATTTCATCTTTCTTTCCCATCTTCTCTTCCTTTTCACATTGTTCCCCTCTTCCTTTACATCACTTTCCTTTTCTTTACCTTTCTCATCATTTCCTTCTCCAATTCTTTCTTTCCTCTTTCTTCTAAATCAAGAATATTTTCATATCTTTTTCTTTTTCTCTATGTTTCTTCTCTTTATTTTTCTTCCCTGTCTCTCTTATTTACACCTCTTTCTGTGCACTTCTAGCCTTTCTTCCTTATTTTCCTTCTCAATCTGTTTATCATCTTTATAAAATAAATAAGTGCTTTCTTTTCTTTATGCAATATATTCTAACCTAACATTTACAAGGGTTGATCAATACGTCTGCAGCCTGATACATAGTTATTAGCTGGATTTTTATCTGAAATTTTCACTGTATAATAAGTGATCTATGTGATTAATATTCACCACTGAATTCACAAGGAAGGAGATTATGTTGAGCAATGAATATTTGTTGTATAAAATAAATTCTTTTTTCCTTACTTGGCTAAAGACTTATTGATGTACCTACATAGACATTCTTCTTGTTCACACAAAGCACCACCATTGCATTAGACCCACGGCTGTGTAGTTGTTCTTCTCTAATTCCCTATCTTTGTTTCTCCTTCTACTACTCCTATTCTCTCACTACTTCCTCCTTCTACTGTTTCCTCCAGGTAAAAGTAATCATTGTATCACATTGCAGCAACCGTATCCGCCTTATTTCTAAAGGAGGGGGTGGGGGAGAAACTGGTATCTGGCTTATCTTATGCAGACCACTCCTCCTTCCTGCCTGTGCTTGACTGTTGCAAAAAGAAAACAATAACTCGTTGACCCTTGACAACTAATAATTGTTTCTGAAGGCACTCTTGATGAAAATAACATAAAGAAAACAGATTGACCACCAAAAAACATACCTTCTTCATAGCAAGAGATTGAAACATCTGGTTTTAAAGATGCTTGTATGTAGATGAGTGTGTGACTATGTATGCATGTGTTTACATACTACACACAGTGAGACATACATATAAACATTTACTCATATAACGAACAGTGTGACTTTTTCTGCTTCTCCGTCCGTTACAATGGACTCTTCCACTTAAAGGTAACAATTATGGTGATAATAATATCTCCTATTGAAACAATCGACTCATCCACTGAAACGAGTTTATAAAAAATCATCTCATAGAAATTCAAATAACATCTGTAAACTTTTTCATATGAACTAGTATATAAAGTTCAAATGATTCTTCGGAGAACCATTTGAATATTAATGACCCTTCTCAAAACTATAGAAAATAGTATATAAAGATTTTAAAATATACAAAGATGAACTAATATATAAAAGAAATATTTGTCACTAACAAAAAATGGTATTGTATGTACTTGTCGTATGCTGGAAATGTTCATAAATGCTTTTACTTGAAATATTTAGATTTATTTGAAAAAAGAAGAATTTTTATATCTGTATCTCTCTTGGAAAGTGGATTTTTTACTGCAGAGTCAAATGAATGAGTTTAATATTTACATAGTTTTTTTCTTTATTAAATGTCCATCCTATATACCAGCATATACAATAAATAGTTCCCTCTTAACTTCTCATTCATTCTTGTCTATTCTCTTCTGCACAATCTTTAACTGCTAAGTTAAAAGTGCATCTGACAAACTGAAATTAGCTAACAAAAGTTAACGATGATCTATTTTAACCTAGGCAATACAGAATTACCTAAATAGTTCATACATATATAGAAGAGTTTATGGTTAAATGCTGCTGGAAGCACTGGTTCATGCCTTATCACCAAAGTTAAGCAGTGTCAAAATTGATCAGAACCTATATGGGTGACCATTTAGGAAGATTGGGTTCTGTAAGCAACTTATGGCCTTGTACCAAACTAAGCCCTTTTATTTTAGTAAATAAAACAGAAATAGTAATTGCTGCAGATGCTAAAGAAGAAAAGAAAAAAGACAACAAAGGAGAAAGATAAGAGAGAGAGAGAGAGAGGGAGAGAGAGAGAGAGAGGGTGTGTGTGTGTAGTTGTAGAAGAAGAAGAAGAAGAAGAAGAAGAAGAAGAAGAAGAAGAAACTCTACAGTCCAAAGCATTCTAAAGATGTTATTGACCAATTTGATGGCTCAACGTTTGAAGGGGCAAACTGACCAGTAGCACAAACCTGGTTCAATGTTCACGTAAGCATGAAGAAATAAATTCTCTACCAGAAGAGATTTATTGTGGTCTTGCCAGTTATTGAATGACCTTCATGTCATTGAATCGACTGGCCAGTGGCTCTGGTGGAACTAGCCAACAGCCGTTTGACGGGCACATTCTGTATGGACACACGGGCGTACAGCATCCAGTGGCAATCAGCCAACACAGACTGCCAATCATAAAAATTTCAGTAAAGACGACCAGTCTCTTGTTTGAATGTGTCAGCAGCTGCACAAGACACAGACGGAGCGTCAACGGCTTTTAAGCTCAAATTACAAAACCATTCAAGGTAAACTAGAAATCAATGGAAATATAGATTTGGGGAGGCGTAAATCTCTCCACAAACGCAGGAAAGATGGTTGCCAAGTTCTGTATTAAATTATGGATGTTTTGTTCGACCTTTTGCAGCAATTCTTTTGTGTCACAAAAATGACTGTGGTCAGTTTCGCAAGTTTAAATGTTCTGCTGAATGAAGAAGGAGAAGGAGAATGGATATTTTCCATTTCTAAACAAATGTCCAAATGGTTGTTCTCTTGTTGAAATAGATTCATTCATTCATTTCTTGTTGCTCACAGCCAAGCCAGTCGCGCATTGGCTTGCCTTATTGAGCATAGTGTAGAGATTGGTCTCCTCCTTAGTAGGATTAACAGGATCGCCACAGGAGGCTCTCTACATGATCCCCAGATGCTTACAGCATCCAGTATTGACACTGCTTAACTTCAGTGATCGTATGAGAACCGGTGTGTCCAACCCGATGTGGTTGTAACAGTGTTGATATAGATTGGGATTCATTTTTGCCGACTGAGTCCGGACAAGTTGTTAAATAAACATGAATATATTAGTTCCTGTATGCAAATAAATAGACTCAACTATACAAAAGGTTTACAAAGTAATTAATCACTGTTACCCTGGTTTATTGCTGGGTTTAGATTATTCATGTATTCTGACATTTAGATGTATCTATGTATCTGGATATTGCCCAGCCCTAACCGTTCATAGTAGAAACTTGAAATTTTGCACACACACTCCCCTCAATAAGTAGGGAAAACGATTTTTTTTTTGTTTTTTGAAAATCCCCTCCATATATAGGTTTTTAGAGGGGGGTTCAATATGTGCTTGTAAGTTTATGCTGAATTGGTCACTGGTTTGTGCCTGCTTGTTTTTTGAAAATTCAGACCTTTTTTAGTGATCACAGCCCAATTTTTTAATTGTTCACCACCAACACAGCATATATGGGTGATTCATAATTTCCCTTAGTTTTAACTGCTATACATAATGTCATTCAAGACAAAGGTTTCTGAATGTTTCTAAATGGCCGTTCTGCAGAAAGTCTTTAGTTCAAATAGTTTCACATGAAAATATTTGATTGCTTCAGTGGAAAAGTGTATGAATAAAGATATGTTTGTGTTTGCATTAAAAACAAAGAATCAAAAGATATATGAAACAGGTCTGCTTAGTCACTCAAAGGAAACTATCATTTGATCAACGTCTTTGGCAGCATGCCATGTTGGAGGTAATCAATTAAAAAATGGAGTGATGAATAAATAAGTTACTTCTCTCACCTTTTTTTCAAAAATCAAGTGCACACAAACTAGGGATCAATTTAGCATAAACTTACATTGTGAATCCCTCCACTAAATCTATTATGGGGTCTATTTTTAAAAAAACAAAAGAACTGTTTTTTCTAGACATAATAAGGAGTAAATGTTGAAATTTTCAGCCCTCTAGATCCATTGATATGGCATGTATGCATGATAGATACATACATAGCCAGCCAGCCAGACCAACTTGAAAACTGAAGAAACCTATGTTGACAGATTTGGTGACAGTTCTGGTTGACAGTTTCTAACCGTTTCACCTCCGTGCATAGAAGGAAACTCAATTGACCTGAAGGTGTTGTTGCTTAGAAAGACAAAGAGAAAAAGTCTTGTCTCACATCAACATTTTAGGTGGTAAAACATTGTTAAAACTTTTTTTAAATCAAGTATGTGAGTTAATCTGTAATTTGTTTAAACTTGCAAGACTGACTGCTATCATTTGGGAGGCACAAAAAGTTGTATTACTTTGAGAGTAAAAACAAGAAAACAAAATATCAATATAATTTGAACCTCAAATTCATGAAATATAAAACACAAACACATACAGAGAGAGAGAGAGAGAGAGAGAGAAAGAGAGAGAGAGAGAGAGAGAGAACATTTCTATTTATGTTTAACAATAAACAAGCCCCAAGACCAGTAATATTGGTAGGGTTAGGGATGCACCCTGATGTCTGCAGCAAAGATTAAGGAAACTGGGTATATTTTGGAAGGCTTGTGTTACAGAAGTGACTTAATGCAGTGTTCTACATCATGTTGACAGGGCCTCCAAGAGGAATTTTAGAAGGCGATATTAAGCTGTTTTTGCTCCCCCTCCCTCCACTGCACAAACACCCCCGTCCTTTAGCCATCCTGTTTTCATCTGCTATAATCACTTCAGCACACTGCACTATAGTTGCTTGCTGGTAAATGATAGAGACAACCTATTTTATTAATGGACATACATTATCAACTTAGAAGTTTCGATACACAGCTCTACCCAAGAGATTCTTGGGCTCCCCTTGCCCCCCCTTCCTCAGGCCCCAGTGCAGTGACAAATAAATACCTAAATCCAAATCCACATTATTCACACAGTTATTTTTAAGCAGTGCATTTTAAGATTGGTTCCAGTTCCAGAATTTGTGTATTTTAGCAACAAATAGATAGAAAGTTGAGGCCCCCTCTTGCTTAAAATCCTTGATCTGTCCCGGCATAGTTAGATAAACTTTTCATCAGGATCAGGCCGCATAACATTCCTTTGAATTGTCTACATTGCAAATATTGGCAACGAAAGATGACATGACCTCCATTTCTGCTGGGGAAAAAACGTTATATTTTCCAGATTAATCAATGTCTTTTTCTATAGAGTGTTGACAGAAGTGTCAGCATTAATTATGGTTCCAGGGCAGAATATTATATTGAGTTCCCCCATTATTAAATCTTACTCCTTCTTTCTACATGGGTCCCTTGGTTTGGCCTTAAATTCTCTCTCTCTCTCCCTCTCTCTCTCTCTCTCTCTACTTATCTATCCATGTATCTGTCTCAGGCACACATACATGCATAAACATACAATACACACACATACAAATGTTTCTTCTTGGGTAGCTTACTCCAGCTGTGCATGATGCATTTATCATCTAGAACAGATATAAAAATGTATAAATATAGAATGACAGATATCTTATTATATAAAAGCAGTTGTAACTTTTTTGTTTGTTCATTGGTTCTGTCACACTAAAGCAAACAGAAAGTGAGGAATGGGGTAAAGCAAAGCCTGTGTCAGTGTGTTTGCATACGCTAAAACACACAGCTATCTGTGCGATTGCGTTTTACCAACTACTACTACTACTGCTGTTGTCTTTGTAGGAGGACAGAAAACAAATATAGGCATCTCTGATTTAGTTTTTTTCATATTATAAAAGAAATTTGTTTATTATTTTCAAATTATTAAAAAAAACAGAAAATATGAAGAGTTGTAGAAAATTGACAGAAAAATACATTTTGTTTGAGGTATGCATTTTTTGTTTGCATTAAATACACTTATACTAAAATGTATATGTGTATAATTTATTCATATGTAAATAATTTTTGATGGGTACTCTGTTAGTAAATTGATATTTATTAAGATTAGCCTAGTCCGGCCAAAGGTCACAATAATAGAGTACCTACTGAGTATGATTTTCACATAATGAGTTTGACTAGCAATGGCTTGCATGATTCTCAATCTAACAATCACTTTATGGCAGGTATCCAACAGATAGATAGATAGATAGATAGATAGATAGATAGATAGGTCTGGTTAGTCACTCAATAGAAACAATCACGTAACCAACGTCTTTTGGCACCATGCCATGCTGGGGTAACCAATTAAAAAATTGGCAAAAGGGGTGATCAATGAATAAGTTACTTCTCTCGCCTTTTGTTAAAAAAGTCTGAATTTTAAAAAAGAACAAAAACGTGAATGCTGCTGGACAATTTAGCATGAAACTATATTGCAAATTAAACCACCCACTAAAAACCTATTTGGGGAGGGGGGATTTTCAAAAAACAAAAAAATTGCTTTTTCTAGACATAATAAGAGTAAATGTTTAAATTTCAGCCCTCTAGCTCCATTGGTGTGGCATGTATGCGTGATACATACATAGCCAGCCAGCCAGACCAACTTGAAAACTGAAGAAATGTTGACAGTTTTGGTGACAGTTTTGGGTGACAGTTTCTAATGGATAGCCCCCACACCATCACAATTTAGATTTCCAACACACCCACATCATAAAAACGAACGTCACAAACGCAGGAGAAAATGCATCGAAGCAGCTGTAATTGCCCAAAGCAACACTATCTCTCAGAGACCTGGATGCTTCAACCTCAGCCCACATATAACAAGATTCATCATCAGACAATACAATATACACACACACAATTTAAGTCCCTCCACTAGGGGGCTGAAAATTTAAACATTTACTCCTTATTATGTCTAGAAAACATGAAAATCCCCACCCCCCTAATAGGTTTTTAGTGTGTGGAAGGGATTCAGTTTGCAATGTAAGTTTATGCTAAATTGATCACAAACATCACAAACATCATTTGTGTCAGCTTGTTATTTTAAAATTCAGACTTTTTTAGTGATCACTGCCCAACAAAAGGCGGGAGAAGTAACTTATTCATTGATCACCCCTTTTTCCAATTTTTTAATTGATCACCCTGAATACGGCATGCTGCCAAAAGATGTTGGTCACATGATGGTTTCTATTGAGTGACTAGCCAGACCTGTCTTATATATATTATATTATATAGGACACATATATTTAGATATATACTTCAGTTTCTACTCTCTCTCTTTCTCTCAACATCTTTCACTACAAAACTTTTAGTATAAGAATATTAAATAATAAAAAGATAGTAAACTATGAAAATGAAAAATACTTTCAATTTCAGTGTTCTAGATGTTATAAAATATTAAAATTCTAAAACTTCAAAAAAATCTTTTTAACTTTTAAAATTCACAAAGTTTTTATGAACATAGTTCCGCCTTGTGTATTGGATTGGTGTATGCCTTCTGATGTACATGTTATGGCTGTTTACGCCATTTTCAACATCCTGATTCATAATTAAATATATTATGCATCATTAAAACTTTTTACAGTGTTAAATAATTCTTATTTCATTATAAAGAAAATATTACGGTTGAACAACTGCATAGAAAGGCCATTGCAATACAGACTGACAAGATGTTTCTTGTAACATAAAAACAATTTCTCCAAAAAGAAGTAACTGTCTTATATGCAGTGGTGGAAATGGGGGGAGGGCGTTACTTAGAGGTAGGGCACATACCTATTTCTTAATTTCAGTATAGGTCTCAGAACGGCCCCAAAATTGGCCATATTTCTTTTTAATCACCTACGGGGGCTTACATTGCCCCAGAATCCCTAGCAGCATGGGTTCACTTCACTGGTCTCTTATGGACCTCTCTGTGATCCCCAAGCAAAAATCCTAGATACAGACTTACCATATACCTAGTTCCCAAAACCTATTTCCACCACTGTATTATATGTCAATGTTGAAATTTGAACTGTGAGCTTTAGAGTGAAAGTCATTATCACAGGCAGTCACCATGCAGCCAATTTTAGGTTCCACTAAATTAGCGAGGTTTATGATTGTAAGCTGACCTTTATTTCCTGAATTTCTCTTCCCAACGAGCAGTTCCAGGTAAGAATCCAGATGCTGGCAAGAGAAACAGTTTTAACACCTTATTTTCTTTTGATTAAAACACTTAGGAGTTTCACTCAAGCAGGTAATTCACAGTCACGTGCAATTTTCATCAAAGATATCACCCAAGTCATGTTTTTATTTCTCATGTTTCAGCCATAAGAAAAACAGTATTTGGTCATTTATTTTTATTAGCTAATTTGCTGAAGTAAATACTCAATTGTTATTCCTTCTTTTTATTTGCTGAGGTAAATACTCAATTGTTATTCCTTCTTTTTATTTGCTGAGGTAAATACTCAATTGTTATTCCTTCTTTTTAGTATTACACCATTTTTTGACATCTGGCTTGTCCTTCCAGTTTTTGGCCAAAACCTTGATGTCAGCTTTGGAATTTCAGGCTCTATAGAGATATTATTGCTATTACAGAGAAAGCCATTTATTATAATCATGGATAATGTTATCAAACGGTTATTGTCATCAAATCAGTTGGTCTCTAACACTTTATTTAAAATGAATTTAAAATTTATAAAAATAAAAAAACAGGTTAGTCACTAACTAGAAACCGTCAAGCAAACAACATCTTTTGGCAGCATGCCATGTTGGGGGTAATCATTAGAAAAAATGGAAAAAACAGTGATCAATGAATAAGTTACTGCATGATACATACATACATAGCCAGCCAGCCAGACCAACTTAAAAACTGAAGACTCCTAATGTTGACAGTTTTGGTTAATGGTTTCTAATAAATTTCCTATTAATTTTTTATAATGTAAAGTTGTTTATAACAATGAATTTATAACAATGAATGTAAATTGTTCCAATTTTTATATCCTTTGCTTAATGTCATCATCCAGTTATCATCCAGTTATTGTTATCTAAAACACCCTGCCCCAAAGTGATCACAATAAGCAGTTTTCTGTGTACTTAGCTCATTGGTATTTTTATAGTTTAGAGAAGACTTCACATCAAAGTTGGTGCTAGACATTTGATTCTCTTATAAATTACAAATTTAATCAAAATTCTGCACCACAAACTCTTATTTTGGACTCTAATTTAAAAATATAGAAACAAAATTCCTTTGTAATTTTCTACCTCATGTTATACTGCATCTAGGGCCGGATTTATAAGGGGGCAAAAGGGGCAATTACCCCAGCCCCCTCTATACAAAAATTGTTATCTATGGAAACTAAAGAGTACATAGCAACATAGCTATGTTCTTTGTAAATTGTTTTACCTAAAAGTCTACTTGGGTGTTTTGCTAGCATGTATTTACATATATATATATACATATATATATGATGGATATGGTTAGATAATGTGAAAAAGAAAGAATGAGAAAAGCGTGTTACATCTCAAACATGTTTATTATCATGAAGATAAATCTTTATGCATTTCGTCGCTGCTTTTTGAAGGTTTGTTTCACGCCACTTTTTTGCTTTAAGAAAAAAGGCAAAAACCGAAACTAGTATTCAGCTTTTTTTGCAGCGAGCCTTTATAGAGGCAGTGCACACCCTCTTCCTCTCTTTTCCACACCCAGTCTTCTGTACCTCCCACCACCACAACCTCTGATGACTCAGCCTGACATACAGTATTGCCCATAAACAAGTACACCCCTACCACAATCAAAACAGATATTATCAGGTATTATTTATGACCAAACCCTACAGAATTGAAACTCTGTTGTCAACAATATGAATATGTTGCCATCCAAAGATGAGTACACCACTACAAAAAAATATTCTTGGCAACAGAGTTTCAATGCTGTAGAATTTGGTCATAAATAATACCTGATAATAATTTTGATTGTCTAATGTTCCATTAGAAATAATAAAATCCTGCTATGTTTGGTTTAGAAGACAATTAACTTTCTATTTAAAAGTGGTAGGGTGTACTTATTTATGGGCGATACTGTACCATCCTCACCATTTTTGAGGTCAGGGAACGCTCAAAAATGTTCCCATATAAATTAATGGTAACTGCTTCTTCACTTTACACCATTTTCGGCTTACAAAAGGCTTTTATAGGAACACTCTACTTTATAGCTTTGAATGCATTTGTAACCAGGAATGATACAAACGCATTATTATTACGATGAGGACTCCAGCAAACATATTTTTCTATCTTAACTATGCATGAATATAAGTATTTTTGTAAGACAACAAATTAACTAATTATTAATCAGTGCTACCCACAACACTGGTTTAAATACTGTTGCTGGGTTTAGGTTATTCATGTGTTCTGACATTTATATGTATCTATCTATGTATCCAGACTTCACCCAGCCCTAACCGTTCATAATAGAAACTTGAAATTTTGCACACATACTCCCCATAATATATTTTGAAATTTTATTTTTGAACAACACTCCCACCCCCTCCCCCAACCCCAATAGGTTTTTAGTTCAGTTTGCAATGATTACCTTTTTGTGTTAGATTGTTATTTGAAAATTCAGACTTTTTTAGTGATCACTGCATAACAAAAGGCAGGAGAAGTAACTTATTCATTAATCAACCCTTTTTCAAATCTTTTAATTGATCACCCCTAACACAGCATATATGATGATTCATAATTTCCCTTGAAATGCTAGTTTTTATTAAGATACAAAATATTAGTGAAACCTGGAGGTAATTATTCAATTATTATTTCCTCTCAAAAGAATATGACAAATGCTCAAGGCAATAGATATTAACATGTATCGCCTTGCAAATGCTAAATAAGATTGGGAAGATGGTTTTTTGTACCTAATAGAAAATGATAGAAGTTAGATACGTTTTTACTTTCTCTAGAACTGCCTTTGGCTCCATTTCAGTACATATTGCAATATTCTAAGCCTTTTTATGTACTTATACCACTTTGTCTATATATTTTTAATATCCACTAACAATTGCTGTAATATCATTATGGTTTTATTATTATCTATCTGCAGAAAAACTTCATGAAGACTGAACTTGAACTTACAATCTCTCCATCTACCTCATTTACCCAGTTTGCTGTGCTCAAAATGAGAACAAGAAACAAGGCTTAATATATACTATAAAATCTCTACACATATCTAGAAAATATTACTTTCTAACTTGAATGAAAAATTGTTCCAATATATAACTTACCGTTCTGTGTATCATATTTTAAATGCCTTCATTTTTATAAGTCAGATTAAGATTTGTACAAATGACTTGGTCCTCTTTAAGAACAGGTCTGGTTAGTCACTCAATAGAAACCATCATGTGACTAATGTCTTTTGGGGATGATTGATTAAAAAAAAATGGAAAAAGGACGATCAATGAATAAGTTACTTCTCTCACATTTTGATGGGCAGTGATCACTGAAAATTTTTTTTTTTTTAAACAAGCATAAATGCTGCCAGACACAAACTAAGGGACCAATTTAGCATAATCTTACTTTGAAAATTGAACCCCCACTAAAAACCTATTTAGGTGTGAATTTTCAAAAGAATTGGTGCGGCCTGTGCACATGATAGCCAACCAGTCAGACCAACTTAAAAACTGATGATACCTATGTTGACAGTTTTTCTTGACAGTTTCTAATTGAGCATTACAGAACATTTATGCATAGACACGCAGTCAGAAAATGCTATTCATATATCGGATGACAGAATACAATTACATTGACTAATCTGTATGAATAATTAAGAAAGACATTTCACATGAGATCACTTTGCTTGAATGATGTATGGACAGGATTGATATCCTGATATATAATATTCTCCTTTATAAGTTCATCTCAATCTAAGAAACCATGAAGACTTTAAGCTGTGCTCTTTTACAGTTAACAAACGATCCTAGCAACTCCTTAATTGATTTTTCAACACGGAAACAGAAAGTAACCATATTATGAGCTGAACACTATCCCGTTTAGGAATGAAATACGCCATATTGGATATCTTTGGTTCATATATTTTCTGCAAGGCATATTTTATAAAAGGAGACAAGTGAATGAATAATGAGAGATTTTGAGTTGTTACGTGAGAAAGAAGAAGAGGAAGGG
>VCCN01000800.1:1186311-1200417 GCA_006491835.1 Architeuthis dux | reverse complement strand
GGGGGGGGACAACAACGACACTCTGACAAAGACACCGTTAATTTAATCCAATCCATGAGAAAAAGTCCAAACCCAAAGAGCATTTATACTTTTAACTGCTACGCGGATACATGGGGTTTTGTGGTTTAGGCTATGGGGCTATTCCTGTCACTTTTAGTTCGTGTGAAGAGGAGAATAATAATATAGAAATAAAATATCGCAATATTGTTTATGTATGTGTATATATGTTTATATGTAAGTGCATGTACATGTGTGGAAGTGTGAGTGGCCTAACAGTTAGCAGCGTCGTGAGTGGCGGGCAACGAACAGATTAGGGAACGTGTTCCCGAAATGTATTGTTTACGGTGAAGCTTCGACAGTCAGAAGCTGATTATAATAAATTGCCCAAGTAAAAATAAAGGAGAATAAAAAAAACGGACGGAAGAAATAACCACCGTTTCCACCTCCCAATGACACCTTGAGTACAAGTGGAAGATGTTTTTAAAAAAACAACACATGTGGGTATAGGATTACATGTGCAGGAGTGCATGAATATAATTGTGGTATGTACATGCACTAATCTAAGTCTGGCACCAAGCCGTCGAGGTTAACTATCAAAATGGCACCAGGCCGTCGAGGCTAACCATCAAAATGCCAAAAGACAACGGACGATCCATTCTCTTCAACTCTTCAATGGAGAAGCGTGCCTCGTGTGCATTGATATAAACTGTGTACGATACTGTGCATGTCCTCACCTTTGATTGCTCGAAGACCAAATGTTGCTCGAAGGCCGAATCCCATCAATAGCGGAGAATTTGAAAGAAAGCAGACGAGAATACGATGTAGCAAGACATTGCTCTCTTGTTACAGAGCAAATTTACATTGGACGTTTTTCTCCTTTTTATGTGTGTGTATAAAGGAACCTGTCGACATTATCGGGTGCTTCTAGTGTACATACGGATTTAACTGTGTTCATACATTAAATGCCCGTAATGAAGTGCGTTGTCATGTTTGTGTGCGGATGTGTGAATAATGCTTAAAGCGTTTGGGTAGCATTTCGTATATATTCAATGGAAAGGCTCTTTGTGTATACAATGGAGAAAAAACATTGCAATTCTTACGGTTTACAATTCCCTATTGAATGATTTTCGTTGATATGTATGCACTGTGCATTGAAATTTACAATTTCAAAAGAGAAAGAAATTTCGTTTCTCCCAAGAGAACTCGTAGTAACGTGATGTCAGAAATCCGGCACCAGAGATAGAACCTAACAACTGGTGACCTGCAATCCGGCGCTCTACCTTTTCTTCGTTATTTCAAATACTGACAAAAACCAATAAAGAATTGCTCAGGTGTTTCTTGTCCATATTGGGGAGACTAGCAAGAAGGTAGTTTAGAAAGTACAACTAGTCGACATAGATTTCGTAATCTATCGTTACCAAAACTTTGGTCTGGGAAGAGTGAGCAAAGAGATATGAGTGCGCGTACGCTTTCCTCGCTTTGAGTAGAAAATATATAATGAACACATGATAAAAATGTTGGCTTAAAAATAGCCTAAAATTCTCACGTTCTTCGGTGACAAGTAACAGGAAACTTGCAAAAGAACTGCAATTCGAATTAGTGCGGGGGAATATCGTTTCCGTGAACATAGGCGCACTTTCCTTCGTAACTCGTTAAAAAACAATGATGGTTACAATCTATAAAATGCGACAGGACATGGCTCTCTCTCTCTCTCTCTCTCTCTCTCTCTCTCTCTCTCTCTCTCTCTCTCTCTCTCTCTCTCTCTGAATATTTTATTAAACCTCCCGGATACATTTATCGCAAGAACAAAGACAAAAATATACATTTGCAGGGGGGGAAAGTTCAATTTAACCTTTTTTGGCATGACTCATATTGCAAGTAGATTTTAATTTAAACTTCTGAACGGATGTAAACATCGTAGAGCCTTATCGAAAATGTAGAAAATAAATATAAATAGCATACAAAATTGTTTACAAAATCATTGCAGCGTGGATCGGGGAAAAAAATAGCCCACGGTAAGCAACAAAATAAGATGAAAAGAAAAACTAGTCAAAAAGATTAATAATGAGAATGCTTTATCTAAGAAATTCGGACAACTATTACGTCAACTATTACGTCTACTACTACTACTACTACTACTACTACTACTACTACTACTAGAAATAAGATAGTCTTTGGTATTCCTAAAAGATTCGCGAGATTTTTCAGAACCAACTTGTGACCTTATAGTTGATGAATACAAAAATAGAAGAGAAAAAAAACAAAGTGTTCAATATGCAACATTTCGACAATGTTTGTAAATTTCACTCAATATACTTATCGGAAGATTGTGTAGCATCAGTTTCGCTCTATGAGGCGAGAAGTATCTGAAATATAACAGTCAATATTCGAAACCAAGTTGTTATCTGAATTCGAAAATGACGTCCTTCATCGTCTATAATAACTTTGAGGAGAAGAGTCATTAACATTCCAACTTTTGTTTGGACAATCTAATCTCTTCTTCACATCTTAACATCTGTCCTTGTGGATTTAGATATTACACCTGAAGAAGGCCGTAGAATGAATCGGCCGAAACGTTGTGTCAACATCAAAGATGAGAAGAAGAGATTAGATTGTCTGAACAAAATTTGGGACGTTCTTTATGTTTTGACTAATTTTGTTATCTTCTTCAAGAGAGTAAAACTAAAATAAAAAGAAAAACTTTAAGTTTGCAACTTTCATCTTTTCTCATTGGTATATTTATTGACCAGATATATTTCGGCTTGTCAGGCCATTTTCAATGTTCAGTAGACAAATTCTACACACATTCTGATTATGCGTCCAGATCTTTTCTTTTTTAAATGTCGGTTGGAAACTATTTCGAAACTTTGTTCCAAAACACGATGAAGATACATGACGTCGTGATTTAAATCTTCGTAACGCGAATGCCATAAAAAGTGCGTGCGGAAGCCAGCTGAATCAATCAGTAATAAATATTGTGAACAACAATCCCTCGAACTTCTAAGACTACCCCCCCCACACACACACACACACATTCTTGCAAGAGGAACCCGCCGGAGCAACACCAAAAAGCAGCGAAAAGTCCTAGCATCTTCAAACACCAAATCCCCATAACCTCCGGCAATACCATTTGACCGATATTAACAGAAGGTCACAGCTTGTCCTTCCAGTGACTCTCGCGCAAATCCAGGTCCTTGGCGCTGCATTCCTCCAAGAACGTGTCCTTGAATGCTTCATGGAGCCTCAGAGCCTGTATAAGTAAACCCGAGTGTTTACTTGCATAGTGCCTAAGATGAGACAGACTGTCAAGGGAGTAGTTTGCATAGTCTGGTTCATAGGCCTCAGGTTACTTACGATGCATGTTGATCCTAAGAGGCAACTCATCCAAGTACTGAGCAGGCTCATCACTGCTTAACTTCGGTGATCTCAATGTTTTCAGCGTGACTTGACCGTCATCCAGAGAGTAGGTTGGGTTTTTTTCGAGTTGTCGTTGGGAAGTGGAGACGACGGTCGTATTATTTCGTCCTTCATTTGACTTATTATAATTCACTAAAAGTCTGTCTGTTCGTCTGTACCTACCGCAAAAACCAACGGATATAACCCCTTGAAATTATTTGTGTACCAATGTGACCCCAGGATTTTTTAGCAAATTAGTTTTGAAAAATCACCCCTCAATATGGTTTTTCTTTTTTTTTTGGGGGGGGGGGTCGATTTACAATGTAAATTATACTAAAATGGACACCGCTTTTTCAGTTAAATGACCTGGGTTCTGATGAAAAGTGGGGACTTCGTCTCATTCATAGAGGGGAGAGGCGAGTAAGAGTGAGAATGACCGTTTGTTTATCTGCTGCTAATTGGAGTGGGGACTTCATATGGTTCATAGGGAAGAAGGGTGAGTAAAAGGGAGATATCTGACTAACAGTAGGTACTTTGATATCGTTCATAGGAAGGAGTTGAGAGTAAAACGAAGAATTATTGCTTGTTTATTTTCTATTAACCGCTGAGTATGTACATTTAACATTTTCTCGAGATCATAAAAAAACTCTAAAAGTCATATAAATATCACTAAATTGAATTAAACATTATCTGATTTCCATCTATCTATTTTATTAATTCTTTTTTACAGCAACTTATCCTGTCCGTTACGGTGAGTATTCGGTCCAGTTATTATAATCCACTTCCCGCTTACTAGGCCCGTCAAAGCTTCCCCAGAGCCCCGTTAATTGTACATTTTCAAGAACACGTCCTTCATTTTACTTATTATCTTATTATAATACACCAAAAGTCTGTCTGTCTGTCTGTCTGTATGTCTGTCTGTCTGTATGTGTGTATGTGACATCCTACTGCAAAAACCACAGCCAGCGTTTTGAATTCAGAGTTCTTCGTCTCCTAGGCTCTAAACGCTGAATCTTCCCTATTTGCCATAGCTGGGTGGAGGGAAGAGATGGATTCGTGCCTTTCTCAAGGGCATTAGTGCGAAGTGAACGCAAACTGGCTCAGCTGGAGTTTGAACTCAGTTCGCTGATTCTATCTTCCGTCCTGCTAACCGTTGGGCCACAGAGTAAGTGTCAGAGAATAAATGAAGAGAGCAATCCCATGTTGAGCATCTTTTTTTTGGGGGGGGTGCTGTTTGTTTGTTTGTTTGTCTGTTTGTCTGTTAATCAAACCATCAAACCGAAATTCTGACTGCACAATTGAATTGAACTCAATAATTATTACGATCAACTTTTCTATTAAAGACTTTTTATTGTTCGTCATTCGTATTCCCACGTGCAATGTATGTATTTAGCACATAGAAGCATCGTAATTGGTACTCAATTATAATTTCACAAATACGATGGATATTATTTGCTCTTAGTTAAGAACACTTTCCCTTTCTGATCGACATACTAAACAATTGTGGGACGTTTGCGAGGTAATTGGATATCTTTAACATCTCTGGGGCTTCAAGATTCAATTGTATATTAATAGCTTTCGAGATCCTTATCAGTGCGCTACGCCATGACATTTAAGGACATTAGAGCATTTTCCTATTTTCGTAATATTCAACAATCCTTCATTTGAATATTTAAGGGGAAAAATCAAGTTTTTGTGGTACAGGTTTATTGGCTTTAACCTCTTTTGGCATTTTGAGCACAAATGATTCGCTATTCATAGAATAATTTAGTATTTATTATTTTTCAAGAAAACAAATAATAAAGCATTTTGGAAGCCCCCATTGATAAGCTGTCTGTTTGTTATATTCTCAGGTATTTTATTCTTAATGTTCGTTACCAGAAACTGGAAACTATTTCCGGATAGTTTTATGTTGGATGAACGCACAAACTGAATGCTTTAAAAACCAGCGATTCACACCAGTGTGCGTAGCGGAATCCCGGGAGCCGCCGTTAGATCCCATGGGCGCCGTAGGATTTTCAAAGATTTTAATAATTCCAGGCAATCGTAATTCAATGCACTGGTGCATGGTCACTATGATAGGAAGCGACATCTAACTGCTTTGAACTATCGCTTATTTATAAACAAATAAATAAACAAAAAAAAACGATTGTTTATACCAATATAAATATGGTTCATGTTTGAATCAATGAATAAGTAGTGTGTAGGACTCGGTTAAATCTTTCACAGTTTTGTTTTATTTTTGAATGTATTCAAAGTGGTTCCTTCCCAATCTAGGCTAACTTTTTAATAAATTTATTTTTTAAAGTAATATGCAATCCGAGACGGGTTTTTTTGTCAACTCCGAAGAAAATAGAAAAAGATGAACGTCTGGAATCAGTGAACGAACGAGAATAAAGGAAATTATTTACGAATTTCATTAAGCCAGTCCATTATTTACGAATTTCATTTCTTTAGCCATTCTACTTCACGAAATTGACAAAGAAACTATTCAATCGCATATAAACGTTTATTCAATTTTCATAAAGAATATATCATTAAAAAGAAAAAGAATTGTAGAAAGATTTTATTTTATAATAGAAACGAAGTTATTTGTTTTTTAAATTTGTAAACAAAAAAACACAGAAAAATATTCATTGACCTACATTTTAAGCGGAAATTTTTCTTTTTAAATTCACTTTTTTTAACGTTATTCGATTGTTAGTTCATTGTCATTTTTTAATTCTTTGTTAATTAATTTCATTCTGATGTTAGTGAAACAAAGCATATTGTGGAGAAAAGAAAATAGTCTTGAGGAGGAAGAGTGAGTTTACGCATTTGTGCACAGTGCAAGCTAATAAGTTTGATTCCATCTTTCGACAGTCACGGTCATAGCAGCAATTTTGTTGTTTCGGAAATAGTTCTTTCAAAACATTGTTGCTTCTTTAATGTTATCCTCTGCTCATAAAGCCATTCCAGGTTTACGAGGGAATTTCTAAAATAAATCGATATCTGATTTACAACTGTGGTTGTCATGTTTTAATTTAGAGATGGCACACGTTCCTGCTTACATTTATAAATCAATAAATGGGTATGTAAATAAGAAAAATCGCTCGCTCTGTGCGTGTGCGTGCGTGTGTGTGTGTGTGTGTGTGTGTGTGTGTGCGCACGCGCGTGTGTGTGTGTTTTCTTGAGGACGTCTGCATTTTAAAATGATTTCTTAGGTTCGTTACCATTCACCCCTCTAATTCGGCACCCAGCAAAAACAACCCATGTGACATCTCGATCGACAACCCATTGCTTCAAATGTTGAACCAATGCAGATAATATATACTTGAATCTACTTGAAATAGGCGTTTTTTGACAGCAGTTAATTGCGCCATTAAACCAGCTTCAGCGTAGTTGGGCTGGGTTTAACCTAATAAGAAAAATGGTAGTTAAATTTGGTATGTCCGATATCAGAACAAAGATTATTTTTAAAAATATTGATATTCTCGGATGTGACTGTCTTTTCACTTCGGCTGTTCCACGCGTTTGCTACTCTTGCCGAGAGGACATTTTTTCTAACACCAGTGGAGGTCTGAATTTGTAGTCTATGGCCGTGTCCTCTGGTTTTACTGCACATAGATGAAGTCAGCATTTTCTTATCAGGGCATTTTGAGCAATGAATGTCAGTATCCACTCTATGTATGTTGTTCCGGATTCTATAGACCTCTAGTAGGTCAGCACGTTTTCTTCTGTATACAAGGGTCTCTAGATTAAGTTGTTTTAATCTTTCAGTGTAGGGTATATTTCCCAATCTCAGAATGATCTTGGTGGCTCTCCTCTGAACTCTTTCTATGGCAAGATTTATTTTCCAAATAATAAGAGGCTGACTCGTCAGAAAGAGTAATACTTTCACATAAAATCTCTTTTATCACTGATAGAATCTCTGTAGAGGCACATGTCATAGGCGTCCGCGGGGGTGGGAGGCAAACGGGGCATTTGTCCTGAACAATGCTGTAGAATTGTTTTATGTAACCCTAACTTGATGTACCCATATAAAAAGATGGTATAATTACTCGCTTGTAACAGGGTCGCCACTAAAATATATGTTCACTGCTCAACACTATGAGATCCAACATAACGTGAGGAATCCAACGACAAAAGCTATTTTATACAACTTTGAAATTAGGGCTGAATAAGTTAACGTGTGTTCGTAGGTGTGTATGTGTGTACGTGCGTGTATGTGTGTGTGTATATGTGCGTGTGTGTCTCAAAAAAAAACCTTCGTATGATTCAACTTATACACCTTAATCTGTTTACACCAAGATTCTGATACGAGGTCAAGAAAAACCTCGTATCAGAATTGAAATTCCTCAAAAACTGAAGCATTTTAGAGAAAGGTGGACAATAGCAATACTACCAGCGTGGGATCGACCTTTAAAGCTGAGAGACGAGAGTTGTGACTTTAAAATGACTTGTTATCCCCAAAGAATGACACAGAGATCAAGGAGAGGAAGAGTAGTGTGCAATGCTACCTCTAAGTGTTTTGTACTCAGTGCAAAAATCTCATGTTGAGCAAAGTTTTTCCAATGACAAAAGTATGTGCGCATTTTGAATTTGACACAGAGAATCAATATTTTTTCAATAAAAACCCAGTAAGCTATCTGCAGAATTTGAATTTTTTTTGTGCGCATGTTAATTTTTCAAAGCAATATGAAAATGTATTTTAATACATAATAGATTAAGTGTGTGCGGGCCTGTTGCAAATGTTATGAAGGGGCCCTACATTAAGAAAATACACTAAATACTAAAAAAAAAAGATTTTACAAATTAAATTTTTAAAATGCTAAAACACATCTTTTACCAGCACTGTAAAGTAATTAAACCTTTTCATTCGCTATACAGCCAGATAATATGTAAAATATGTCTGACATTTCAGTAATAGTGTTACTTTGTTTTCGTTTTGATCTTTGTGTAGCGGCTATGACTTCAGTTTCAAATCAGTGTCGTACATGTATCACATAGATACCTCACGCCCATTAATTACTGTGTTAAAATAATAACCCCAATTAAAGGTGATAATTGGTTAAAATCTTTAACTTTAAACACCCAGTCGTTCATAAAAGGTGAAGGCAGTATAGAAATAGAGCAAATGCAGAATCACTGAATCGGGATTGATAGCTTGCAAGCATTTAGCGCGGGGCCCTTGAAATTACGGGGCCCGTAGCATACGTTACATAGTTAACCCGGCTCTGAATAGGGCGCGTTATTCGATTTTAGATAACAAATGGTTAGCGTTAATCGAAACTACGTTACTCGGAACAAAGTTTATCAGCCGAGGTTTCCCTGTTATTTAAGAACGTAAATAAATTAACAATTGCTTTAAGATGGAGCATAAAGGAAACTATCAGGAGGAACTGGTAAATATTGTATCAAGAAACTTAACTTAATACAAAGTCTTTTTTCCAAGAATTTCATTTGGAATTACAATCCTCCAGTAACTGCGTTAAATAAATAACATGCACAAAGTTACTCTATAGCCAAAGTACCGTACATGGGCGTCCTCAGCCACGCCCCCCCCCCGGAAACGTGGCAATGCTCCACCCACGGTGGATGTTATCAGCAATTTGGGGTAAAATCCAAGTTTACTCACGTGGCAAAATCTAAACTACTTTAATAAAAAATTATTATTAAATTAAACATTTTTGTTCTAAATTCTTTAAATCTCGCGCATGGTGTAATTTTATTAAAAATCCAATATTTTTACTGTCAGTGTCCGTTGCAGGGTGGCCGAATGGTTAATAGCACGGAGTATGGAACCGGTTGAGACAGTTTGTGCTTCGCACTAATGCCCTTGGGGAAGGCATGAACCCATCTCTTCTCCCCCAACTATGGAGTATTACAACTCGGACAACTCTGATTCCAAACCAAACCATACGCTTCGTCAGGCTATCTTGCCCTTGGCATACCCATCATATGTGATGCCCCAACGGCCCTGCACTGAGTTGCGGGATAAGTTAAAGGTCCGTTGCACCAAAGGTCCGTTGCACTTATGTAATTCAATGGTTTTAATTTAAAGTATTTGCCGCGTAAATGAACTAGAATGTTACCCTGTTTTAGTTTCACGTTTCAAGCATTTACCGTTTTTAAGCCACAGTGCGAAGAAGAATGAACAATACAAATGAATAAGTTTGTTAAGTGTATTCTAACTGTATGTATTCGACATTGTACATCACATTAATGTACAATGAATTAATGTTCAATAAGAACACGATTCTTTTTCAAAATGCTTGACAAAATCGACTGAAGATGATTTACTATTGAACTCGATCTTAAAGATTGGAAGAAAGGAATGAACATTTCACAAAGATTAAATATACAAATCAAAACAAAACAAAACACCTGTGTACATTTCGCACGTGTTCTGTTGCATAGTGCACGTATAACATGGACACCTGGCCGCCTACACATTTTCCTTCTTTTCTTTCAGAATTACTATTTATAATGTAAATACTTACCTACAACAGAGTATGTCAAAAGCTCTATTGTTTGTTCATTCGTTAAGTTGGTCTTAATACACTTCATCCAATACAAACTGAAGCTATTTATTGTTTTGTATTGTTAACATCTCACAATAGTTTGGCACGAGATTTACTGTCCTTAGAACTTGACTTCTATATATTTTGAAGCAAGTTTTAATCTTTGGTTTTAATGTCCATTTTATGTACATCTTCATAAACAAACAATAATAACAAAACATCGTGTGTGATTGTAATAATACCTTGACTTAGTTTTTTTCATTTTCATTTTTATGCTAGTATTTCTTTCACCTTAATTTTAGTTGCTTTTCATCGCAACTATTCAGAACGTCAGTCTACGGCCATCAGCAAACAGCGCGGGTCAGATGTAAAGAATGATCTCTAGGCGAGACTCGAACTAGTATCCCTTTTGCCTCGGGAAGCCTGATTTTCCGTACCAGCTGCTCTGTCGATCAAGCTACGAGAGCTATACGGTTAGCAGATCAAATCTAACCCTTAAACCTACTCTTTATTTCCCCCCGATCGCTCGGTGCAATATTTGTTATTATTTTTACGTAATCTAGTAGTATGAGTGTTAGTAATATTATTATCTTGATTTATTTTTTTTTATTCTTATTAACTGTATACTCTGGTAGCTCAATCGGTAGTGTAGCTGGTACGGAAAACCAGGTTTCCCGAGGCAATAGGAATGTGAGTTCGGGTCGATCTGCACTCTTTACTGATGGTCGTGCGATAAAAAGCAACTAAAATTAAGGTGGAAGAAATACGAGTCACGAACAAGCCTGGCTGCTGCAGGGTCAAATTCTACTCTTACTTCTATTACAACTGAATATGATTACTGAAACTTGTGTATTGTATATATAATAAATAAGTTCGTAGATATTTAAGACTCGTCAGTTTGGCTCAGTTGGTAAGAGAGCCGCCTAGCAATCATTAGGTCGTTATTTCAAATCACGGTAGGGAAATGTTAATTTTATATATAAGTTTGGTTTAACGTGACGGAGTAGACAAACAGTGAAGTGTGTACTCCCCTAAGTTGGTGAGGATTGTTCTTGTTCTTGTTCTTATTACGTCAATTCCAACTTGGACTGGAGTTTGACAATTAATTGTATGTATGTGATTGTTTTCTAATGGTCCTCTATCGTTTAACTGGTTATCATGATACACGCTTCTCAATGAGAATCATAAAATTATACCAACCGATTCTACACAACATTTCTTTGTTTAAATCAAATTCATTGTATTTTTTCTATAACATTTCCTTAGCCAATAAGTCCCCTTATTTGTTCCAAGATCATTGTTGCTAATGTCAGCATTAATTTCTTCCATTCAAAATAATTTAGGTTCGAGTAGAAAAAACGTGCAACGGAGGATACGGAGGAGGAGAGTATCTTACCTGAAGTGCCACGCTCTCTGCTCTAACATTCACTTTAATTGCAAAGGTGCACGGAAGGGATTTGCATCAATCAAAAGGTATTCATATGTCTGAGAGAAGTAAAGTTGTAACCAATTCATTCAATTCACTAATTCCATTTCATTGACAACAGTGACACCCTTAGTACAACTGAAAGAGGTAATTTCGTATTTCACTGGTCCTGGTTACAGAAAGGAACAAAGTAGCCTCGTCAAATTGAAAATGAAAGAAATTTCATCTTTCATTCATCCATTCATTCATTCACCCATTCATTCATAATACTGGAGAGTAAACAAATATTTTTCTTTCTTACAATAGAAAAGAAAATACAAAAAAGCTACCAACCTTTTTGTGGTGACAAGTGCTTGGTCAAGGAAGGCGTGGACTTGTTTTATGAACTGAACATAGTTTTGCTGGGCCATACATTTCATGAAATGTCCAAAGAAAGAGTATGTATATCCAAACCAAGTCCAAAGCAATACCTGTCCTTAAATTTCCAATTTTGCTATCTCAGATTTTACAAGTAGACTCTGACTAGATCACCTCTCGGATATAGTGTTTGTTGTTGTTGCTGTTGTTGTTGCTTGCTGTTGTTTTATTGTTTTCGGTGACTTTTTATTCTATTTTTACGGCTATTGTTTTATTTGTTTTATATTTGTCCCCAGGACCCTTCTTATGCATTCTTATTTTTTAATTATCATTGAAGGGTTATCTTGTTTTGTGTGGATATATTCAAAATGTTTAAGAAAAATAATTAAAAGTTATTTGATTTCAGCAAATTTTCTAAAATTTCTTGTTAAGTCAAAATAACTCAATAAATATCACTCGGATCAAAATCCGTAATGATTCATAAAAGTAATTTTAAACTTACTTTACTCAAATGCGCTAAATTTAGCAGCATAACTGGCCACAAAATAATTGTAACTTACACAGGTAAGATACCTCCTGCCATTTAAAAAAAGAAAAAAGGTCTGTTCTAGGAGATTCAAATCCATTTAACATTAATGTTCGTTATTTTGTCTCTGGAAATTACGAGCTGATTGTTTGTTTATTTAGCAGCAATGACAACCAAGTTTTATCTTTATTGTTGTTATAGTTGTTAATTTCAAAAGTCACTATAGCAACAGAAGACTCACAAAGAGAGTTGACTGGTGAGTCTACCTTCGTCTCAATAACTATCAGCTTGTTGATCGATGGGTCGTAAAGTTCACTCATTCGTAGAAGTAGGAGATTCGTACGTTGATTCGTCGACACAGGACTCAGGACTGTTTCAATAAAACTGTGCGTGTTTACCTTTTCTCTTCAGGATCACAACTACCCACATCTCAGTAAACAGAATTAATTCCTATTTCCTGTTGGTTAAAGTGAGTAATTGTTAAAATGCTAAACAGAAGAAAGAAAAAGAGAAAGATAGAAAACTCACATCCCGCACGTGCTTGTCTTTATCCGTATAAAAAAAGCAGGATTACATGCTTCTTCTTGAAAAAAACCTACATCCGCAATAACCAGTGCATATTGATGTACCTTCTTCCTTTTGTTGTTGTTCTTCCTTCAGAATTGCTGTGTAGATTTGAATATCCCTTCTTCATTATAACAATGCAGTTCGCCTTTGCTCCGTTTCAAGTAGTTTGTATTGTTCATAACACGGTTTTGTGATCCTTGGTCATTTTTAGTTTTCTCAGCAGGGGAGGGTACCAACTGAGACCCGCATGCGTATCCCAACCTTACGTAAGTATTGTGGGTGAATGTTCGTTTTCTATGAGGTCCTGGGTGTCACTCGTTCACCTTTTCCAACCAACCCGTTATTAGAGCAAAACGTGAAGCTGTAGTAGAACATAGTTAGGGCCACACTATCAGCAATGGATGGAACCAGGTTTACTTGAATGTTTGATGAGATATCGATCGTTAGAGAATACCTCACCAGCTCGCATATACTGCTGATAAGTGATAGTTCCACAGATGGAGAGCAGAGGAGAGGGTAAGAGGAGAAAGATTGCAGTGGATCTCCCTTCCTAGCTGTGTTATTACTACTACTATTTCTGGTGCCGTGATCTTGCTTCTGCTTCTTCTTGCATCATCATCATAGACCATATCATCACATTAGAGACAACATCAGTAGCAGCATCAAACATGCTTTAATTTTCTTTTACGTGTGAGAAAACCTTTTTTTTATTCAACATAAGAGCTTGGTGTTTTGGGGGACGTTTCTTCCTTTGTAACCCTTTCTCGGCTGCGAGAATCTTTTCCGCTCTAGTACCATTCCCTAACTTCTCAAAGAGAGTCTAACCATTCAATTAAACAACAGCGTGTCAATTAAAAAAGAAACGAATGCGTGTGTGGTGTGTATGTGTGCGGTTTAGTTCTATATGGTCAATGGTCATATATTTCCAAGTTTAAGTGTATATTGCTGCATTGCATGTCCGTGTATGTGTGTGTGTGTATTTACATTGCATGTCCGTGTATGTGTGCGTGTGTGTATTTACATATACTGGGAAAATATATCTACTGTAGTATGTATACGGTCTACATGTGGATGCATGCATGAATACGTGTGTTTGCGCACGTGTGCGTGTATAACTTAAGTTATATGTGGATGGTAGTTTTTATTGAATAGTGTTTTAGTTTTAGGTATTCATTAGTGTGCATCAGTGTATATTTGTGTACTTGCTACTAATGCATCCAGTATCTACTTATACTTTTTCACTGTGCGTACTTATCTTATAGTGTGTGCACATATGTAAACGAGTGTTTATATAAACTGTACTACATGTATAACGTGCATTTTAAATGTGT
>VCCN01000800.1:1108052-1139503 GCA_006491835.1 Architeuthis dux | reverse complement strand
GAAAGCAAGATGAAAAAAAACAGAAAATAATAAAATGAAAAGTTAATCCTGCAATTTTTCAAACTTTTCAAAAATTCAGGATTATATTTTGTACGTGTGAAGATCAGATTAAGGTGTATGTTTTTTAACCCCTTGTCACATACTTTTCTTGTAGTGCACTACATACACTTTTTATTTCCTATTTGGGTGTTCCGGCTTAAATAAAATGCTATGCTGAATATTAGGACATCATATCTCAATCAATTTCTGTTTTATTTATTGAAGTTATTAGTTAAGCCCTGTGAAAAAATTAATGGATATATTTGAATTTCTATGAGATGATTTTTTTAGAAAAGAAACTATATATTTTATATATATATATATATACTGGAGGCCATAATGCATTTGGTAAAAATATCTACGGGTTTCTGGGGAGTTCAAATGGTTTTTTCACCTTCTCTTACTTCGACTTAATAGTTCACAACTTCAAAGCTGATGATAGTGTAAATAAATGTCTTATCAATTTCATCTGAAGTTTTATTAAAAAGTGCCTGAACTCATATAAGTGGAAGAGTCCATTGTTTCAAATGGTGGGTAGAAGATATTTTTATCAGCAAAATATAAATTTTATCTTACTTTTATCATGTATTATGGACAAACAGAAAAAGTCACTGTTCATTATAGAGATAGATTATATTATTTGTATTAAACACCGCACGGTGGAATTTCTGCCAATAAATAAGAAAATGCCACACTTCATTCTCTAAACATTTATCACATTCACAAACTACAGAACTGTGTTTAGATTTGATCATTTTCCATTAAAAATGTAATTGCAGTTTACACAAACAGTCATTTATTTACCTTGTTCCTCAAAACCCTTGAAACAGGAGTGGCAGTGGTCGAGATTCCTTAGAAAGTTAGGAGCTTAAGGTAAAAGAACTCCACAGGAAAAAACAATAGAAACATTTTGATTTATCTCTTTTTATTGCTACCTTAGCAAGAGGTGTGATAAATTGAAAGAAATGTTCCACAGCCACCTTTTGAAGGGTGCTGCTTCAAATCACACTGACAGGAATTTAAGACCATACCATTACAAATGGGCCAAGTTTATTGATAATAGTGACTATCACTTAAATCAAATCCCATGTATTGAGAGGTTGCTTAAAGTGTTAGCAGAAATATCAAACTACATCACTCTTTGCAATGTGACACGGTAGTCAATATAGAGAGTAGAACAAGACAGTTTACTGATGGTCTGAGTAGATGCGATGAAAAGAATTGAGATGAAAGGTATTGGAAGCCGGATTAGATTTCTGGTGTTTGCAAATAGTAAATTTAGTATCTGGACAGTAGAGAAAAGATGACTATCAGAATTTTAATCCATCATCTACATTCAAATGTCAAAAGTTGAAGTCATCAAGCAGAAATGTGGCAACATTGAGAATCTGTTGAGGTTGGTGTATGTAATAAATATTTTGAGAATGAGGTGTGGTTTAAAAAAAAAAAAATAAAAAAAAAGAAGAGGTAACGACGAAATCTGTTGGCAAATAATAAAGAATTAATCAAGTCATCATTATATGCGATTGGTTTGGACTAACTTGTGTTTGTTTTTTTCTACAAAAACAAAGAAATTAGTCCAAACCAACTAAATACAATGATTAAAACACTGTGTCTAACAGAATTCAGACATTAACTAATGCTGTCATGTAAAGGATATTGCTTTTAACACTTAATCACAGACACAGACATCCATGTCTTTACTTCACATCTGCTTTTGTCCTTGCAAGGTTCCAGAAATATACTTCAGGCTTTGATCCTAGAAATCTTAAATATAATGCTATTTACATGCAAACTAAGTTTTATGACTTTAAATTGAAGAGTCATACACATAATATACATCATCTTTTAAGGAGATGAATATACATGAAATAATAATGAACAATACTAACAAAACATTTCTATACACCATCATTCGGATCTGTTTTTCTTAATTTTCAATCTAATAGTCCTCCTATCCTATCTTAACAACACTTGACTGTTTTTGTTCCCGGTGGAAAAAAAGCAGATGTCTGTCGCCGTCATTTGTTATTTCTTAATATATTTGAAATTTTGTATGTAGGCTTGTGGGGAGATTCTACTTGTGGGATGGTGAGTTATGGCTGATCCAATTGTTTGTTTACATTTTATAAGCAAAAACGCTTTTGTTTACAATTGGGAAAATTTCTCAGTCTTGACCGATTTTGCTGAAATTTGGCTATAATGTTGACAAAACCCAGGAATTAAAAAATGGTGAGTTATAGTCAATCCGATTGTTTGTTTACATTTTAATATGTAAATAACCATATGTCAACATGCAAAAAATACTTTATAATTTTAAGATTTTTAAAAATCTAATAACCTCCAGCTAAATACCAGACATAAACGAATCATGATACCCCTTATAAAACTTATTTCATTAATTATAACTTTCCCTGGTGCAAAAGCATTACTGGATTCCATAATTGAAAGAGTTATTAAACTTGATTATTTTGAATTAAAAATGTTATTTTATCTTAATTAACAGTTAAAAATTTTTAATAAGTAAAGAATTTTATTTGTTTAAAAAGTACAATTTCTTGTAATCGGTCTTTATCCAATGAATCATTGTCTATGGTTAGTAATAGGTTATTCTTATTTGGCTAGCCAAAAATCAAAAGCAAACAAATGTAATTTTTGTTCTTTGTCTTCAAGCTGTTAACACCAAAATTAAATCAATCCTTTTCTTTATAGCTTTCAATATTTCAGCAAATTTCATAAATGGCACATGATATTTTTTTAATATTAAACAAAGAAAAATAAAAATAAAAGATGTAAACAAAAAGACAAGATGGGAAAGTTTAAACAGTTTATTTACAACAATTAAAAATACAGAATTACAAATTGACAAACATACAAGAAAAATGGCCACTGGAATATTTGGATTTCTTTCAGATCTATGAAAGGCACCTGAATGAAAATTGTTCAATGGAATTGAAATGAAAAAAATGGTCAATCATTTCAAATATGGCAGTGACTCAAGACTCAAAAGTTCTGAACAAATTCAAAGAAGTTAAAATACCATATTTGATGGCATATAAGACCCCACCAATATTTCAGCAGGGAATATTAAGATAAAAATGCATTTCCCTGAGTCTCTCTCATTTATCACCCAGATTTTTTTAACTCTTACTCTCAAGTTCTGATCAATATGGGGGCTTTAGAGTCAATATTTTTTTTTTTTTTTTTTTTTTTTTGGGGGGGGGGGGTCTTATATACCATCAAATATGGTACTTTTATACCAGACCTGTAGATTATGCAACATAGAGCTGTGTGTGTCTGTCCAAAATGCACAATGCATAAAATTACATCCTTTTAAATCTATGAATATTTCAAAAATGCAATCAGTTTTTTTTAATAAAAAAGCAGATGTTATAGAAAAATACATACCATATTTCCCCGGCATCAAAGATGCTATTTTTTTCCCAAAATAATTATTGAAAATTTACCCTGCGTCCTGCAGGCCAAAGGTTACTTTTTTCATAGGACTATCCTATTTTCATTTTTTTTCAAGTCAAAAATCGAGTGCGTCCTTGAAGTCAGAGCGTTCTCGGTGTTGGGAAATACAGTAATTCTTTACTTCCCACAATTCATTTATGAGAGTCCTTACTCTTATATTTTATAAGTAGACAAAAGAAAAAGTATTAACACTAACAGACAAGATTAATCAAACATTATTAAAAATGCCTAAAGTGATTTGAGGGCAAAGGTGTAGCTACAGATTTAGCTCCAACATTTAATGAGATTTGTCAGTAGAAATCCAGTAGGTGAAGTAGGTGTGGGGGGGCGTTTACAAATAGACCTCCCTCCCTCAGCCATGCCTCCTCTATTTGAGGGTACAATATTAACTCTTACATTGATTACCAACAAGTCACACAAAGTGTTGGAATCAGCAGCAGGGGAAAGGATTTGTGTAATTTTCAATAGAGAAACATTTGAATTAGTAATTAGCATTAACTACATTATTCAAAGATGCATAAATGAAAAATACTCAACCATGTAGTATATACACCAGGGTGATACACAAAATAATTTTTAAAAAATGAAGTTCTTTTGTTGTGGGGGTCTGGGGGCCTGTTTTGTTGTTACTTTGTATTCATAGACATGATATCACTTGGTCATTTAACTACAATTGAAGAAATCTGTGTGCGTTGATGTACCACAATTACTCGACACTGGCCATTGTACAAAGTTGATATTCGGCAGATATATTAGTCAACACACAAGGCAGTGCAGTGTCAAGTTTGAAGTATTTTATATCAGAAGTTCACAAAAATCTAATAAAAATTAATAAAACATTAAAAATTATAGATCTTTCTTCATAGTTTATATAAAGTATCTCCCTTGACTTCAGCTCTTTGGAATTATCTAAATTTAGATAAAACATCTAAATTGGCAACACTGAAGAGAAGTAACCGAAATACTTTGAAGCTGTAATTTCATATGATGGACGGAAAATTCTTTTAGATGACAATTATGGCAGGCTGCTCTACACAACATAAAGACCGGCCCCTTCCAAACATGCATCTTTGGAATGGGCACTGTCTTAGTATACTCAATTTTTTAAGATTCAGGCAAAGTTTGTTAACATAAAGCACGTTTGGTTGGTCAATTAACTTAAAGAGTGACAGACCAATCAATGTGGCCATTTACAAACTTGATACCCAAGAGTTTAAAAATACTTTATTCCCCAATGGCATTTCAATTTAAATGTCCCCCCATATATAAGTAAATAAATTTAAAAAATACAGTGGAAAATATCAGTGTTTATTTCAGTAAAATGTATTTAGGCTTTAGCATTTAGGTAGGCATACCACAGCAGTTAGTACATTCATATACTCGAAAAATCTGAATTACTATTACAACATAAATGGGTTTTGTGGTTCAGTCTCAAAAATAATTTCATTCCTTAAACATCAAATAGAATTGATGGACATAAAAACACATATACCACTGTGGAAATATATGAAAGACAAACGATTTATCCAAATATTATAAAAGCTATTTAAAATATTTAAAGGAATCAGAGTGACATAAGTTTAAATGGAAAAGCAATGAAATGATTATAAAAGAATTCAGTATAAAAGTAAAGAAATCTTTTACCTTGCTTTATAATAATAATAAAGACCTTTGAGGTCAGCTATATTCAATCTTACTTGCAGTTAGTTTTATGCTTTAAAATAGTATAAATAGCTTCTTGTCCTTGAATGGCAACACAATGTTTCAGTCAATCCATTCTACAGCCTTTTTCAAATGTATTGTCCATATGAAAAGAGAGTGTCTCTTTTTTTTCTTTTTCCAGTAGTGGAAAGCAAATAAGACCCTCTCTTTCCATACAGACAATATACTTGAAGGCCGTAGAATCGATCAACTGAAACATTGTTTTGACGTCACAGACACAAAGAAGTCATTCAAAAATTTGGAAAGTTAATGACTCTTCTCAAAGCTATAGACAGTATAAATAGATTCTATTAGAAAATACAGAAAAAATTGCTTTAGAAATTAATGCAAATTTGAGACAAAATGCTTACATGCAGTAATTCTAATTGATCTTTTGATAAAGTAACTGTGTCTCTGCTTTATATAATATAGAATTGTAATGTATTTTGGCAACAACAAGTAGAAATGAATAGGCAGGAGAAATTATGCCTGGAAGGGACAAGAGAAGAAGTCAGCCAATCTTCTTCCATGGAAATCTTCTGCAGTTAAAGATTATTTAGCAAAAACATGGAAACAAACTGAAGAATGAATATTCATTCACATGTCTTTACAGTTTACTTATATGGGAGAGCAGATGATTGGACTGTTATTATCATAACACACAAATTTGAATTACAACTTGAAAAACAAATTGATTACAATGTATATAAAAAATTAATATCTCTGAATTGTATAAAATCAGACATCAAGAGCGAGAACTTAATGGCACACATATACCATCGAATATACTAAAGATATTCTCTAATCAAAGATAAAAGTGAATAGACCAAAATTTGTTAAAGTGCACATGCGGATCCAGCCTGTTGCGCTAACCATCTTCCAAATCTATTGGGGAAGGGGGGGGTCAATTGTCTTGTAGAAAATTTTTTAAATTATGTATCCAAGATTGGCTAAAATTGCATTTCAGGGCATATCAACTATTGAAATTAAGATAAATAAAAATTTTCAGAAAAATTCTAAGGGTCTTGAAGGTTGTCAGGTGTTGAGAGGAAAAGATTTAAAATTCTGAGGGTCTTCCAGAAGACCCTGGAAGACACCCATGATCAGCCCTCAAAATGAGTTAATTAAAAAATTGGAAAGGCCTCTGAAACATGTTTGGTCAGCCAGAACCCATTTGACTCCCTATCAAAATGCTACTTTTCATAGCATTGTCATCCCCACAGTAATCTCTGCAATTGAAACATGGGCAATGACTACAAAGATGATAAAAAACGTTCAATGTTTTCCAGCAAAGATTCCTCAGAAGAATTCTCTAAATAACATAGAGAGAGACAGAAATAATAATAAATTAATTTCTGTCTATTTGTTTGTATTGTATTCCTGGTGACATGGGGCTCTGGAACCTGAGAAGATAGCCAAAAAAAAGGGTTGAGAATGGCTGATCTACAATTTACAAGTTTAGCATTGTTTTCATAAAGATTATAATCATCTTAGTTATTTGAGCAAATATCCATCAAAAATCACAAAAAAAAAATCTAACAAACACAATATGATATGATAAATGAACATTAAACACAGAGGGAAAGCGTTTGCTGATAAAATCTAAAATAAAAATTTAAAAAAAAAAAAAAAAAAAAAAAAAAGACTCAAAGTCCAATAGATACTATTGGGCAACTGAAGCATCTTGATGAAAACCTTTTTCTCATCAAGTTTACCTGTAAATGCAGAGAATACTGGCTTTTATTACGCATGAGTTGTTTCCCCTTGTACAATACTTGATATCTTCATTCAGTTGGCCTATTTGAAAGCACTGACCTGAAAACATTAAAAGATCTTCATTAAATAAATAAATAAAAAAGTCTCAATATAAGAATCAAGCATTGATTTTAACTATTTTTATAATTTAAGAAAGGAGCATAAAATAATTATGGTTATCTACGATTTTTGCCTCATCATATCCTCTATTGAATCTACAGAAGGGATGAATTATTTATCCACACATATCATTAGTGATCTTTGAAAGAGAAATACTCCAAATCTTAAAACTAAAAGTCAAGTAGCATACAAATGAAAAAAATTATTAATAATGATTTACAATACTTGATCTACTAAAAAAAGAAATTTGTTTAAAAAGTCAAGTAGTTTGTCTTTTAGATAAAACAAGTTCAAAAAGCACAAAGACTCCCAAACTGGTTTGTGCAGTATTTTTGATTGCAATAAAACATTCTGTATCATTCAATTTTATCTCAATTTTAGAAATCTTGCAACTTTTACTGAAAGTGTCAAGTATTTGTAAGCGAACTTGAATTCTATTTTTTTAGTGAGAGACCTGTTGTCACATTTTCTTCTCTTGTATACTTCCAAAATTTATGAGATAATTTTTTTTACTGAGAAAAGGTTTTTATGTAAAAACTATAAAACAATTAATACCCAATTGTTTGGATTCATAAAGTAAAAAAGAAAATTAGGATGGTTTCATTTATTTTATTTTGAATTAAATAAAGGTATTTTTCCAAATAAACAAGTCATTTCTCCTGACCGATTATTAAAAAAAATTATATATTTTACACAAACATAGATTTATTTCTTTGATTGCATGGGTGCACAAAGAAAATAGTCCAAAAATAAGAATAATTCTTATCAATTTTGTACAAAGTAATACAGAAGTCCTGCTTTAAACTGTTAATCATATGTATTTATGATAGGGAATCGGCCATTACTCTTGGTTTATACTACAAATAGAGAAGCATTACCAGTGATAATGGAGCCTTTCAGTGTTACGAAACTATGGCTGGACAGCAACAACATATTTTATAGAACTTGAATACAAGAAAGACTGGCAGAAGTATTGGGCTCAAGAATAGACACTTCATTATACAAAGTTCATCAGTATGACTTCATAGATTTTGGAAGTTTGTGTAAGGCTAATGTCTGATGGAAAGTTCTGATATTGTGCTTGCCATAAGATTTGGGCTTCAGATCCTGACAACTACAAGAAATATGTTACAAATATACACAAAGATGAGGCTATTAAATAACAAGACTTGGCTTATGTAAGCTGAACCACAGCACACACGTGCAAATCACATGGTATACTTTGACCAACGGGCAAGCATAAACATATCACTTATGTCTTCAGTTCACTGTTGCTCACATCGCTTTGAGGTTGTAAATATGGTCAATTCAAAAATTGAGCAACACATAAATTTGAAATTTTTAGTGAAACTGAATAATATGGCTACCAAATCTTTTCATATAGTAACTGAAGTTTATGGGGAAGAAAGAATGCATGTTACATGAATGTGTGTTCGAGTGGCACAAAAGATGTTACAAAGATCGAAAGGATGTCGAAGATGATAAAACTTGTGGATGCCCATGCATGTCAAGAACCATCAAGACTGTTAAAAATAAAAAATCTAACAAATCATTTGAAATGATCGATGGTTCATTGGTCAATATATAGCAAATGGTTTGTGCATGCGCACTGTGGTTCGACTTACATAATCCCAGTCTAGTTATTTAATAGCCACACCTTGTACAAGTGTTTGAAATGTGAAAATTAAAATTTTATTGATAATCCAAAACATTCAGTGATCATTTTTATTTTCAGCACACCAAGACATATTTTTAAAAACATATAAAAGTAAGCAAAATAAATTTGTAGAACAAGAACATTTTCTTTTTTTAAATTTAAATCATAAAATAAAACTTAAAACAAATATGTACATTTTATTTCTTTAAAAGTCAATTGAGAATTATTTATAATAATCATCCACTTTTTGTTACACTTGTAAAGTAGGAAGATTTTTTAATCTTAAGATTTTTAAGATAATTAAAAAAATTCATATATCTGTATAAAAAGAAAAATATACAATGTTTTAACTGACCTCATATTTAAAAACATTTAAATTTCAAAATTCAAGCTTTTTTGAGGTTGTTGAAAATATTTCTGACAGTTACGACTAATTTTATATGAAAATATTAACTTTATTAATCGAGACAGACTTGTATTATAACGAATGATGGTTTTGTTATCAAAAGTATTCTTTTAGCCATTTCTCAGCAATTATGAAAGATCTCTGTAAGATTTTTCAGTATGGCTTTTTTTCATATCGTTTTTTTACAAATTCAAAAAGTCTGTAAGTGCTTAAAATGTTTTAGAAATATGAGCTCAGATAAACAATGACCAAATGTTAAAATATTACAAGGAATGAATATATGCATTATATCAAAGAACATTTTTACAATGACTTTTTTTATCATGCAGTCTATAACTTCAACTGCAACAGAAAAAAAAACACTGAATCCATGTATAGCGAATATCAGGCCATGAGTGTCCACAAATTTACATTGCAGTTGCTCAATATAAGTAGTGTAAGACAAGGATCTACACTCACGTCCCTAGACTGGATTTGCTTTTCACAATACTACAAAATTCAAGATCCCCCTGCTCTATTGTGTCTCTGTACTCCGTTAGTTCTTTGGAGATCTTAATACGCGTGTAATTTGATGACAAGATGATCATGAAGTGAATCTGTAAAACAAAAATTGATTTTTTTAAATTATAACATTACTTGCAAAGTACCCGTCAAAAATGACAGGATTATTTATGTACGGATATTTATACAAAAATATATTTTAGTATAAATATATTTATTGCAAACAAAAAAAACAGATACCTGTACAATGAAATTTATTTTTCTGTCAATTTTCTACAACTCATGTTTTCTGTTTTTTAATAATTTTAAAACAATAAAGCAACAAAATTGGGTAAAAAATGGAACTGAGACATCATCAGAAACAGCAGTAGTAGTAGTAGTGATATTACCAGCAGCAGTTGCCTGCATACTTTCAGCAAACACAGATACAGAAGCAGCCCATTTTGTGTCTGTGTGTTAGCAGTATCCTGTTCCTCTATTTGCATTAGCGTGACAGAAAACCAACAAACACACAAAAAAGTGACAATGACTTTTATATAAGATGTTAAGTGATACTTCAATCAACAGAGTAGCAGACAGAATCGATCCATAAAGATGCATTTAAAACTTTATTAATTTGGAACAAATAGAACAAGTCTTAATTATTTACAGAGAAAACTAGAAGGAAATTTGAGAGAGTAAACAGCTTAGATCGGAAATAAAGAATGAGCTCTAGGCAAGACTCAAACTCGCATCCCTTTTTCCTTGGGAAGTCTGCCTCTGTGTGGCAACTGCTTTACTGATCGGTAGCTTATTCTTTAATTTCAATCTACAGACTTACTGCCGTAGACTGAAAGAAATAGTCAAAAATTAATTAAATTCATCTAATAAAAAATAAATCAAGATAATATTACAACTAATTAATAATTCATTATAAGGTATATAGATTGATTTTATAACAGGTCTGGTTAGTCACTCAATAGAAACTGTCATGTGACCAATGTCTTTTCGCAGAGTGCCATGTTGGGGGTGATCAATTAAAACATTGGGAAAAGGGGTGAACAATGAATAAGTTACTTCTCTCACCTTTTGTTGGGCGGTGATCACTAAAAAAGTCAGAATTTTTAAAAAACAAGCATGAACACTGCCAGACAATAACTGAGAGACCAATTTAGCATACAATTACATTGTATATTGAACCTCCCACTAAAAACCCATTATGGGGGAATTTTTTAAAAAAAAGATTTTTAGCCTTCTAGCTCTACTGGTGTGGCCTGTACGTGTGATACATACATGCTAGCCAGCCAGACCAACTTGAAAACTGAAGAAACCTATGTGGACAGTTTTAGTTCACTGTTTCTAACGGAATCTATTTTCCCCAAATCCCAGGAAGCTTAGTGTTCTGTTGTTGGTGACACTACATAAATAATGCAGATTTTACAAATACTATTATAGCTAAAAGGAATATGAACTTGGCTTTGATTTTGAAATAAGAGTTTCTTTTCTTAATAGTAAATAATTTGTAACATTACTTGGGGTGTTGCAATTCAGATTGCCTTACAGCTAACCAACTCTACAAATGCAAATATTGTATAAATGTTTAGATAAGCAATCATAAGATTCACACATTTACTTCAGAATCATAAGATTCACACATTTACTTCAGAATCATCAGATTCACACATTTACTTCAGAATCATCAGATTCACACATTTACTTCAGAATCATCAGAAACACAACAAAATGAATGGTTCTAACTGAAAAAAAAATTTCAAAATCTTAAAAGTTAGCTTTGGGCAGACAAAACTGGTTGAAATATAAAACTAGAAAGCACTCGGAAAACACATGCCTCTACCAACACCACTGTCACTAAAAACTGAATAAGCAGTAAATTCAAGCGGTCCTATAAACTAATAACTGAATGAAAATTTTATATATAGCTATGCTGTAATTTTCAATTTTCCATATTTCTTCCTAAGCCCATCGTCCACCCTTCCACAAAATATCATTGAAAACATTTGGTGATATTGTGTAGACAAACATGAGTGAATACATACACTACTTGCAACCTCGTGGGCTGAGGTAAAGAGTCAATATAATGAATGAGTAATCCGAGTATTACTCACTTTTACTTTGTATCCAGAATGTTTGAATCTTTGCAATATACACTAAAAGTGAGATTCAAGAAAAGAAGACGGATGATGGTGGCCAATTTATCAAGTTCTTCCCACATTTCTTATCAATTTTAAAGCTTTTTCTTTCCATTTGTGTTAGAAAATGTCAACAAAAACTGTCAACATAGGTTTCTTCAGTTTTCAAGTTGGTCTGCATGTATCACACATACAGGCCGCACAAATGGAGGGCAGAAAATTTAAACATTTACTCCCTAGTTCTAGAAAAAACGTTTTTTTGTTTTTTTGAAAAATTCCCCCTCCCCCAAATAGGTTTTTAGTGAGGGGTTCAATTTGCAATGTAAGTTTATGCTAAATTTTATGTCCAGCAGTATGCATGCTTGTTTTTTGAAAATTCAGACTGGTTTAATGATCACTGCCCAACAAAAGGCGAGAGAAGTGACTTATTCATTGATCACCCCAGACATGGCATGCTGCCAAAAGATGTTGGTCACAGTTTCTATTGAGTGAATAACCAGACCTGTTCCGTTTACATAACACTTGTTTCCATATTTCAGGGTTTATTGACAGCTAAGGTCAATTCTTTCACCTGCATCATATTACATCAGGTCAACCAAGTAAAGGAAATATATATATCTGTAGACATCACAGTCATGGTGGGCTCGACTGACAGCTAAACCAAATAGTCTCCGACATGTTTGTTATTTTGTTATTACAAATGGAGGAACATATGTTACTAAAACAATGCAATGCATACTAAGTTAGCTTACTAAGTTAGCTTACTAAGTTAGCTTACTAAGCTTTATTTTTTTACAAAACGATACTATTATTCTCTTTGTTTGTATGTACAAACATTACGCTTTTCTTCCTAGGATCAGAATAGAGTATCTGCCTGATCACCGGTCCTTCTGAGCTGGAATCAGTTACACTTTCTGAACGAGAAACCTACATAATAATATTAAGCTGGAAGGAATAGGAAAAAGCAAGAGGGAGAGGATGTGAAGGAGGAAAGGTAGGAGGTAAGAAAGCTAAAGAAAAACGAAAAGAAAACCAGATAAAAAGAAATATATGTGTGTGTGTGTACAAATAAATTTAAGGAGTATATTTAGGAAAGTTTATTATTTTTTTATTCTTTCATTTATTTTTTTGTGTTTTGCGGACTAGTTTCAGAAGACTTTTGGAAGTGAGAGAAGAAATTTTGACATGTGAATATTTATTGTTGTTGTTTATATTGTTAGGGCCTTTAGTTAGTGTGTGTGTGTGGTGTAGGAGGATAAGTGTTGTTTATAGCTTTAGTTTTGACTAGGGCTAATCAGTGTTGTCTGCCAGACTTTGGGCGGGGGTGAACATAGTTGTGTCTTATGGATGGAACTTATCTGGTCATAAATGAAGCATAAAATGAAATTGGGTTTTTATTTTATGATACTTTGAAACAGAATAAAAATACTTGAAATATCATTAATTTTGAAAGTCATTCACTGAAAGCTGTAATTGTTGTATAACCTGTCCTGCGTCTACTCACTGTTGCAGCATAAAACAACATTTTTTCTTCTAACAAACACCTTTTGGAACTATATATGTAGGTATTAGACAGCGTGTATGCATGTGTTCACCATCTCACTTGTCCCCTGTTGAATGCTTACTGGTTTAAGAAGTGGATTTCTTCTGGCCACTCTATGATAAACCATGTGTTGAACATACTATACTGCCAACACACACTGCCACCTCACTTTTTTTTAATTTCCCATTTTATCACACAAAGACACTTTTTTTGAGGGTCCAGATCAATCTGAACAAGATGCAATGTTTTTTTCCCCTTCATCAGTTCAGTTGACACCCCCCCCCTCTGTGCACGTGCAGCATGCCCTACAATACACTTGCTTTCAAAATATGACAATTCCAATGCACCTCCAGACTTACATAATTGATAATCTGGGCAAGCAAAACCATAACATCAGTTACTTGGAATAAAAAATAGTGATGCTTAATACAGAATTTAAAAACATTTATTAGGTATTATGATTTTAATAGAAAAGAAATATACCTATATAATGTAAATTTGTATACTTACCATGGCCAAAGAGATGAGAAATGACCCAACAAATGACACAATAAAGAGCTGACCAGATTCTGCAACCTTTTCAAGACACAAAATTAAAATATATCAAAGGATTAAAATGATTAATTTCATTATATAAAAACACATACGAGGTTGGATCAATAAGTATATAGCCAGACGTAGTTATTAGCTGAATCTTCCGTCTAAAATGTTCACTGTATAATGTTCAATACATGTGATTAATAGTCACCACTGAATTAAGTGCTTTGACAAAGGAGGATTGTGTTGAAAAATAAATGTGTTGTGTAAAATAAATGCTTTTTTCATCAGGCTACAGACTTATTGATGTATACATACATATGAACATGTAAACTATACATATAAAAGAATACCTATAAATACAAACATACAGTGATCACTTAATTCAGAGACATGAATAAACTTTAAAATAATTATTTTCTTACATGTAAAATTAAAGCACATTTTATGCCCATTTTAATGATGTATGGTTTGTTGGCAATAATTAAAATATATTAATACATTCCTCTTTGAAAAATATTTTGTTATAAACATCATCGTCACTTAGTTTAACAACACTACTCAAAATTAACTTTTATATTACTGTCAATAATAGGGTAAAATAAGTTAATCACAGCTACCAATGGTTTAAGTTATTCAGGTGTTCACACATATCTATCTATGTATCCGAACTTCACCCAGCCCTAACCGTTGATAATAGAACATTTTTGCTTATAAAATGTAAACAAACAATCGGATCGACCACCTCGCAGGTAGAATCTCTCCACATGCCTACATACAAAATTTCATTGAAATATATTAAGGAATAACAAAGTTATCCAATTGAGAAAAAGGAGACGATGAAGACAACAATGACAGACACCCATAGCAAATGATAGTCCCAGGCTTTTTTTCCACCAGGGACAATAATATCAATCTTTAGAACAGTATACATGTGTCTCTAAATTTAAGTGACAGCACATACTGTGCTATAAATATTTGTTTTTATCTCCATATATAAAGATATATACATATAACAAATAACCTTTGCAATAACTGATAATCAACAAAACTACTGTGAGAGAAGCAATAATTAAAAAGAGCAGATATCAGATGATGTCACTATTTTTAAATGCTCTGTCACCAGGGACAAGAGATGATTAAGAGGACATGTTTTAGGTGTAGGCAAATTTTTCCCCCTTCATTTCTATGGGTGAGAATTTTTAGATACATGCCTTTTCCTTTTCCATCAAACAGTCTAGCGATTGATAGTTGTTACAATAATTTCAAATATTTATATCTTACTTCCAGGCTTTTTTCTTAGCATACATTATATAATTAAGCAAGTTTTATTAAAGAGGACAGAAAAAGATTGCTTTATCAATTTTTTAGTAAATTTCTCCTGTTTTTGTACAAGGTAATGAATATTTGGATCAAGTGAGTATGATAATTGCCCATATGTTTGAGTTCAAGTGCTTTCAACCATTAAAAGGTAAGTATCAAAACCTGTAGAATGAACACTTCCCAAGTATCTTTTCTGGTAATTAAATGCTCATGAAAGTATTCTCTCAAGGGAGTATCTAAAATCAAGTAAAGTCTTTTCCCTTCATTGAACCTCGAAGAGATTCTCTAACCCAGACCGTTGATTAAATTTGTGTATATTTTCCCCAACCATTTAATTACAGTTATCCTTTTATGTTTTTTTACAAACAACAAATAGTACACATACCCGGTCACAAAATCTGGGTAGATTTGTGGGTGGACACACTTTGGACACAGGACTGGGCATGCCTGGGGAATGATTATCTTTCAAAAATACACCTGCAAGAGATTAAAACATGATCCACTTCAATAGCAAGAAAAAGAAAAAAGAAACAAGTTTACATGGGTATCTGCTGAGGGGAGGGATAAGGGCATTTGCCCTCTCCACCTGGAAATATATGATTTTGACCCCACCCGGAATATAAGTTATTGAACATGGATTTATATAAACTTTAAAAGTTACATGTGCATTTATTTATACATCCATCTACAAAGATTTTAGTTTTAGTTTTAGTCTAATCAAATGTATTATGTATAAAATGAAACTTATATTTTACTTGAAGTAGATATACTAAGTAAAGAAGAAGCAAGGATAAAAAAAAAAAATAACTTACCATAATTTGATATATCAAAACAATAAGTGATATTAGTGGCCCGTTTTCCATAGACATGGTAATCACATATGGAAGAGACACTGACATACAGAACAATAGGAACCACTCCAAGAGATACAATTCCCATCCAGACAATGTTCAGCACATAAGACAGGACCAAAAACTGAAACGAAAATTTTTAATTTATAATAATAAATTTTAAAATGTAGACTACACTTAAAAAATAAAAAAGATAAATATTCATCAGAAGGTGATGGCTTGGGTATAAAATATAATAAATACACTGTTTGCTTAGTTTTTGAATAAATCTGTCACAGTCACTTATATGAATTGAGAGAAACTATCCAAACAACCTATACTAATATTTGAGCCCTTTGTTTGTTCGTGCCTCTTCTGCACTAAGACTACAAGGCCTATTGACCTAATATTCTACATGTAGACAGAGAAGAGGTGAGCTCCCAATATAGGCTATGTGAAGTTTGACCTCAGAGGTTACAAAGTCATTTCTTTCTCAATCTCCGGTTCTGAACATAAACAAATAATTTTTATATCAAAATTTTCCTCAATCATTTTATTCTGAATTACTCAAAGATTTCTTACAATAAAATTAGTTTTTATACCAGTTTTGAGCGTTTTTTCTTATATTGATGAATAAAGTGTCAACAGTTATAGTAGTAACAACATACTGTCATAACCTATTTCTCTTTACAACCTTTCCATTTTTCTCTCAAGCAGCCTAAACGAGAAACTAGGTCATTGGGTTTTTTTTTAAATACAGTTGTAAGTAATGTAATTTTTTATTTATTTTAACTCAGATTATGTTGGGAAAAGCATTATTATTAGTTTTTTTGACTACTATTTACATTCATCTTAATCTTTGGTGTTGTTTCTTTAGGTCAAGATTCATTTTAACAGTATCAGTCCAAAAACTGTGCTTCCAATCAATAAGACCATCGTTAGCTTTGGAAAAGAGTCAGTTTTCAAAAAAAATAAAAAATTGTCTCAGGTAATGTTTTATTTAGCATTTACCCATAATTTAACGTCCGTCATACAACTGTCAGAAATCATTTTTAAAAACACGAAAAATTTTCTGAACATAACTAAAAATGACAAATTTCCAAAAACGATTTTCTTTATAACAGAAGTAACCACAATAAATCACAGCCCTTTAGGACAATAACATTTATTACGGTTTTTGCTGGTATAACATTGGATGTACAGAATCAGCTTTTGGTGTAAATATATTTTTCCTTCTGTTGTGTAAGGAGAAATATATAAAAGAACATATTTTCCACTGTGGTGTCCTATTGGAGGTTATTCTCCCCTGGGCAATGCAGGGTATCCCTTCTAGTATACAATAAATCAGGAAGAGAAAGAAATGAATTGATTAATTTAGACAGAACATTTTCTAATTCAAATTTGAAATCAATTAACTTTGACAATGTTAACTGCTATTTGCTGAAGTTTCACTTTCCTCTTCATTCACAAAAAGAAAGAAAAACAGGTCTGGTTAGTCACTCAATAGAAACCATCATGTGACAAACAAGTTTTGGCAGCATGCCGTGTTGGGGGTGATTAATTAAAACATTGGAAAATGGGGTGATCAATGAATAAGTTGCTTCTCTCTCGCCCTTTGTTGGTGGTGAACACTAAAAAAATCTTTTTTATTTTTTTAAAACAATCATGAATGCTGCTGAACACAATCTAAGGGACCAATTTAGCATAAACTTACATTGTGAATTGGACCCCTACTTAAAACCTATTGGTGGGGGGGGGTGTTTTCTAGACATACGGAGTACATGTTTAAATTTTCAGCCCTCTAGATCCATTGGTGCAGCCTGTAAGTGCAAGCCAGCCAGACTCACTTGGAAACTGAAGAAACTTTGGTGACAGTTTTGGTTGACGATTTCTACCTATCAACAAAATTTACAATTAGTAGCTTTATTTTCTAAAGTGCCAGCCACTAATTATTTACCCACCCACTGGTTGCCATCAAATATTTACTTCCTGGTTGTAGTTAACTCTCTTCTTACCATCCTCAAACATTTTATTCACTTACCTTTTGTCAAATGAGCAAATTTCCAATACTGATTGGACTGCATTTAGACAAATAAGGTGTAATTAAACAGTTTAGTGAACAATTCAATAAAATCTACTGTATTTAACAAATAAATCCTCTACACACTTTTGGGATTCTTAAATTATCTAAGATCTCTCCCTCATTCACCAGTAGTAAATATATTGGGTGTGTGCAAAAGTTTCCAGCAAAAAGCCGGTTTTTAACTATGTATTCAGTCTCTAGTTTTCCAAAAGGAGAGCGTGAAACTTTTGCACACACCTAATATTTTTAACCAATCCATACTTGATCAATGGAACAAGTATTATGATTCTAAGGATGAATTAAGGATACTACCAATCTCTATTCACCAAGTTTTCAAAATGGTATGCTTTAAATATGAGAAAAGGTAAAGATATCTAGAATCAAGAGGAGTTATTGGGAGCATGATATGCACAGCAAATTTAATGGTAATCTTCACAAAGTAAAAATAACCCACTGCTTGTAGTAAATACAATAATGTAAGCTATTATTTGCAATAATTTAATGGCAACTCAATATCTATTCCATCATGTAATCCACAGCATTCTATTGATCAGTAAATATTGAACTAGATAGTTACAAAACTATACACAAGTATGCATATTCTTGTCTGCCATTTTACAAAGCACAAAAATAAGATCTAAAATAGAATTCATTTTTCCAGGGTGCATAGTTTCATAATGACAATAGATAATCTTCCTATGAAACCAAAGGATTATTAGTCACATAAAATGAAAAAGAAATTGCACCATACATCAAATGAGAATTAGGTAGAATCCAAATCTCTTGACAGAATCTGTAAATCTTGATTTGCTCTAATCTTCTTATCAGCATTAATGAATAACGGGACTAAAATATTTTCTACTTCTTTGATGATGGTTTGCAATGAGTTGAGTAAGTGCACTGTATAAATAGATATAGATAAATGTAAGTGCACTTTATAAATAGATAAGTAAAAAGGAGTGTTTATAGATAACAATAATACTTGTTTGTCAGTACAATAAAATTCTAAAATAGAACTAGAAACATGAAAATATAACAGATATACACCTGGGTACTTTATTTTAATCAGAATATTTTAAGGTTTTCAAAGCAGAGTTTAACTGTGCAAAACGTTGCCCTTGGATTTTATAGGAACGAAAACAAGATTAACAATCATCTTGATAATGAAAGCAAAAAATAAATGAATGATTCAATAATTTGCTGGAAAATTAGAATAACTTATGATTAATAAAAAGAGCATATAAATGAGAAAATAGATTTGACACATTGATGTCTTTATGGGTCAAATAGTGCAAATCATTTTTTTTTTTAAAGATGGAATTATATTAGTTAACAAGCAATGGTTTGACTGCAAACAAGTGCTTTTTTTAATATTCAGAGAAATCAAATTGCATTATTTATCCTTTACAATATCCTCAATCCAATATCACCAATGGAAGCATTTAGAGGCAATTAAACAATTACTAAAAAAAATAAATAAACTAATAAACACACAAAAGGTCTGGTTAGTCACTTAATAGAAACTGTCACCTGACCAATGTCTTTTGGCATCATGCCACATTGTGGGTGATCACTTAAAAAATTGGAAAAAGGGGTGATCAATGAATAAGTTACTTCTCTCGCCTTTTGTTAATCACTAAAAAAAGTCTGAATTTTCAAAAAGTAAGCATGAATTCTGCTGGACACAAACTAAGGGACCAATTTAGCATAAATAGTACATTGCAAATTAAAATTTTCAGTCTGTATGCGCAATATATACATAGCCAGCCAGACCAACTTAAAAACTGAAGAAACCTATGTTGACTGTTTTAGTTGACAGTTTATAACTGGTCAAAACCAATGAGATATTTTCCAAACGCTTACCTTCTACCTCAAGAATTAATGTTTTCCACTATTAGTTTTATCTGTTGTCACAAGTAAACACAACATTTGTCCTTAAACCCAACATGTTGTGATAACACTTCTAATGATTTGCTAAGTGTTTATACAGTTTCTCAAACACATTTTACAGTTCAACAACACCAAATAGTTTGGTTTTAAATTCTTTTTTTAAACACTTATATTATTATTAGACATAACAGTGGTTTATGATTGTCTGGTGTCAGTTATATAAATAAATTCATAACACTACTGCAGCAAAACCAGCAGCAGTGCCTCCAACAAAACCTTCATCAGATGATGACCCTGGGGTCAAGCATGGTTTTGTGGCCAAAGCATCATTACCACTAACCCAGAGGGCACAATACCTCAAGGCTTTGTTGGTTTTTTGTCACAGTGTGGAAGTGCCAAATCCATGCAGATACAGCCTCTGCCCAATCTTGGAGCCTCTTCATAATCTTTCTGATGATTTTTGATTTTCTTTCTTTATCTCTTGCTACTAAAGAGCTATATCTATTCTGGATTCAAGGAGGTTTTCTCTTTTATTTCATTAAGTAAATCTTCCCTTCCCATAGTTTGAAAGTGAATCAGAGATTTCACATATCAATGCTGTGTCATTAAGGTGTATCTACAAATGCATAATATGGTAAGTAATTACCCCTGAAAAGAAAAAGAAATGTTTTTGTACACCAATCCACCAGTCTTTTCTACCAATATATCTTCTATTGGTGGATTTGAAATCCCAAGAAGTGTGTGTGTGAAGTGTAAAGATCTAAATGAGATCAAACTATCAAAATGTATGTGTGTGTGTGTGTGTGTGTGGTTAGTGGATTAGAAGTAATTAATAAACTAAAATACAAAACATTTCCTGTTAAAAATGAAATTAATAGAACACACTGAGGATAATTCATGACAAACATTTCCTCACCACTGAATGAATACAATCTTCGTTTTTTAATAACTTTGAATTTTTATCAAATGATTTAATAACAAAGCAATGAACTACACTCATTCATATTTTAACAATATACTTCTGTCATTGTGTATAACAAATAAATGAGGCAATAAAGTAACCAACCACAGCCAGACTACTTCCCAAGTCATTCTGTACAATATTTAACTGTTTCAAATACTTACAAATGCAGCCATCACCCGTCCTCCCATGATACACTTGGCCCCTGAGTAGACATTTTTTCGAGTGTCCCCAGTAGCCAGGATGCCAAACACCAGCAATAAAATAGCCAACACTCCCATTGCAACAGCAATGACAATGAACACAACTTGAAGGACTTCCAGCCTAAAAAAGAAAACAAAGATGTCTGTTGGTTTATTACTATATCATTTTGGGAAATTTACAGAGATACAATTTATAGCCAGCCTTATTTTCTTTAGCCCGTCATAAGCAAATGCACAAATTTAGGGTTAGAATATGAACAGAAAGAATACAAAAAGATGCCTTGTAGCTAAAAATAATAATAATAAAAGACATCAGGGAATGCTTTAACCTATCTCTTCTTAGTGAGATAAAGGGAAATAGTCTCTATACATAAATCTTTTCAGACTATTGTCCTCATCTTAGTTGTTAAGCTGTTCAGAGCCGCACAGAAATCGGAATTGCAAAATGAATGTCTTATTGATATTAATAATATAAAATCCAAAAATGAAAACACAAGAATTCACATTATCACTGGAAAAGTCAAAAGTCTAAACAAAAAGATCTGGTTTTTTTTAAGGGAGGATTTCAGAGTTAAAAAAACGCCTTTTATAAAACTTAAAATTTTATCATCTAAAAATAAAATAGAATTAACTCTGAGAATTGAAACAGTTATTCTGAATCCTGTAAAACAAGTTGCAAGGATTTTACATTCTAAATAAAAACTAGAATGGCTTCTTGACATTACCAATGATAAATAGATTTCAGAATCAACCAATTAAGCTTTTTTACAATATTGTTAAGAAAGAAATGTTACTATTTTCTTTGTAATAACTAGAAAGCACTCAGAGAGCGCACACCTCTGCCAGCGCCATTGTTAGGGGGAGTAATTGGACATGGATCCTCCACAAAATGTAATCACTTCATCCATGGCCCATTTCTGCATAATTTCATTGAGTACTTTTGTGGACAGACGGACACGGCCAAGTACATATACCTCTCCAACTTCACTGGCAGAGGTAATGAAATGAAACACATTTCTTCACAATGATTGGTATTTATGAAACAGAACCTGTGGAGATTGCCCCAAGAATTTTAAGAATGCCAGTTAGAAGATCTCACAAAAACAAAGGCAGTCTTGCAAGAAGCAATGCAATAAGTGACATTGTCACCAGTAACCAGAAATAGAAAGATCTTTAACTAGAAAGCACTCAGAGAGCACATACCTCTGCCAACACCATTGTCAGTGGAAGTAATTATGGATGGATCTGTACAAAAACTTAATGGTAAAGGTTTGTTTCTGGTTCGTAAACTAAGGAAGGTAACTGATTACACTGACTACTGCTACTTAATCATTTGATTTAAGTCAATCAAATTTGTTGTCTGGTTAAGCAGAAATAGTAATATTCACTTTTTTCCTATAAAGTTGTATATCACAAGAATTTTTTTCTTCTCTCCTATAGGACATAGAAGAGCACCAAAATTGTAGCAGATGGAGACCTTTTAATGCAAGAACAAATGAAAAGAAATGTTTGTTGCTACTTGCAACCCTAACCCTAAATTATATCCTTTATAATTAAATTTAATAAAATAGTTTTAAATGGTCATGTTTTCTGCATTCATTTGTTCTGTAATGCAGCAGCAGCAGCCACATAAGCCAGTGTAATCAGTTATATTTCTTAGTTTATGATTCAGAAATAAACCGTTACCTTTAATTACTTCCTTGCATAGCCTTTTTAGTCAACCTTTTTGCAAAATGTCATAGAAATTCATTCAGAACATTTGGACAGACATAAAATTTTGGTAATATTATCTGCTGTGCACATACAACTAAGACATAAGGGAGGTAATGGTTAATGGATCTGCTCCTATTGTCCACTGTTCTACAACATTTCATTGAAATTCATAGTGAACCTTTGGAGATTTCATGTGGACAGACATGAGCATATTCATAAATGCATGAAAAAGAAAAAAAAGAACAATATCTCTCAAACAAAGAAATATTCCTGGATCTGCCCTGAAATTTAGTCACTTCATTCTCATTCCATTGCCCACCCTTCTACAAATTTTCATTGAAATCCATTGAGTACTTTCGGAGATAGCTAGCCGGTTAGACAGAAAGGTGCAACTGAATACATATACCTCTCACACATTATTGGAAGTGGTAAATAAGAAGGGAAGAAGGGAATCACTGATGAAAAAGAAAAGGAAGAAGAAATGCATTCTTTTCTAATCAAGGTCAGAATGGTTAGATTACAACAGATAGATATGCAACAGGAAGAGAAAGAAAAAAACAACAACAATAATGACTTCCTTTATCAACAATGTCCTACCTGTCACTGTCAGGCGACCCTACAGCTGGGTATTCAAAGACATTCTAGAAATACCAATAAATGGCAATAACAACTATAGAAGGTCAATGTTTGTTCCAAACCAGATTGTGGCTAGGATAACCTGACAGGCAAAACAGTTTGCCTTTTTTCAAGATTCTTGCAAATCATTTTTTTATAAGCAGGCCATGGCACATCTATTCTAAAGACAAGCACGCTCTACAAAGAAGTACAAGTTTACAAAAGTTATTTAATAAATTATGTAAATCAATTATGTTCCTTATGATAATCATTAGTATATATATAACACTAACAGTGTATTCTCCAGAGAATGTGTCATGAGTCATGATTAACAATGGATAAAGCAGCCATTTCCTGCAGTTGTCAAATAGTTTAGGAGAGAGTGGAGAATCTATGTCCTTACTCACACTTGTCTTTGTCTAATATAAGGGCTTATGAGAAATAAGATTACATTGAAATGAAATGGTAATAGGAGAGGGGGGATTGGATTCATGCCTTTCCAAAGAACCTAAGTAAAAAAGGAGATATTAATCAGAATTTGAACTTAGTTCACTATTTCCATTTTCTAAGTCATTATCAATGGCACCAGTTCACAATTCCAAGTACCAAGCATTATTTTACAGAATAATTCACAGAATAAGGATCAGTCTTAGCCTTTCATTCAATTCAGTTTTTAAAAATCAATGCTTCAAAAATGTCAAATCTTTTACAATTTCCAATAAAATTGTTTGAGATTTTTTTACCACTTCTTAAAAATATTTTGAATGCTGTTAAAAATTTATTGAAAACATACACAATAAGGTATAGGAAAATTATTTGAATAAATGTTTTGGAGAAAGCTCTCTTCTTACATTCATTACTGAAAAAAAAAAGGAAATTCTTCTGCATCCCAAATAGATTTTGAAATGTTTATGAAGTCATACTCTCCACAGCTGTGCATTGCCATAATTGTTCTTTGGGGGGGAAGAGTGGAGTTGTTTCCGATTGCCATCTCCATGATTTTGAATTCAAAGTTGTCCTTCTCCTAGATTGGTTGCCCTGCTAGTTTACCCATAGCTGAGGAAGAAATGGATTCATGCCTTTCTCTTTCTCAAGGGCATTTGTGCTTCAGCCGGATTTTGAACTTGGCTCACTGATTCCATTGTCCATGCCATTAACCGTTAGGCCACTTGCACCTCCAGGTCACACTAGGTTACCATTGTCTACTATAAGGTTTCTCCTGCCAGAATTCAGAAAATGGCCATGTAGATTTGGGTAACTATCTGGACTCTGAAAATAATTCTTTATGCTTGGGTGCTCTGATATAGACATCAACTTCCAAAGCACTGGACTGGGCAGAGCAGTCATCCTTAAAATTGAACAGACTGACATCATATATGAAACTTTCACTGTAAACTATGCATGTGTGTGAAGCTTTCACTGTAAACTATACATACATGTGTATGTGTGTGTGTGTGTGTATGTGCGTACATAGTTTGGGCCATATTCTGTATGGATGTATGATGTTTCTACTATAAATAATACATATTGCCTTCTATGCATGAACTTATGTTTACAACACAAGAATCGGGTTGAGAAAAAAAGATCACTTGATTTACATTTTTAATCTCTCAAAGTCACTTTGAACATGAATATTTCCTTTATCTAAAGAAAAGCACACTGATCAGAAAGTACTGAATTGGAATACAATGAAGATGCTTGAAATAAATATATCACAGACAAGGGGAATAACAAGATGTGTAAAAACTAAAAACCACTCAGAGAGTTCATACTCCTGCCAACATCGTTGTCACTAAAACTGAGTGAAAATCAGTTCAAAAATAGTTACGATGCAAGGGAGGTAACTGTAAAAAGAATTCCTGGATTCACCCCAAAATTTAATCAATTCTTTCTTAGCCTATTCCTACCCTTCAACAAAATGTTGTTGGAATTCATCGAGACCTTTTGGAGAAATGGACAGACAGACATGAGTGAATACATAACTCTTCCAACTTTAAGGTTAAAAAAAGCTTCTAAATACAACTAATACATAGGAATAAATAAACACCTACACTTTTTTTCTTATCAATTCACTTGAACTTATTGGATGATCTATGTAATATACAAGCAATAAAGTATTTTTTAAATGAATTTAAGAAAAAATAAACCACTGTCAAGACTTTAATTCATAAGTCATTAAAGACAAAACGCAAAACTATATTTTTTAGTCATAAAGTGAATATGACATTTAAAATTCACACAACTCCAATTAGTTTCAGTTTGTAATGATAAATAGATTCCAATTTTAACCATTAAAAGAATATGGTCTCAAATATTTTTTTTTTTTTTTTTCTTTTTAAATTGGACTTATATAAGACTAGCATTCCAAGGGAAATTATGAATCACCGCCACCCATATATGCTTCTTTTTATCTCGTAAATTAAGCAATGGTGGTTTGAAAACAAAACAAAAAAAACTTTAGCAAAACTGTCATGTGACCAACGTATTTAGGCAGCGTGACGTGTTGGATTGGAAAAAGGGGTGATCAATGAATAAGTTACTTCTCTCACCTTTGCTTGGCAGGTGATCACTAAAAAGTCAGAATTTTCAACAAAAAAACAGAGTGAACATTGCCAGACACAAACTAAGGAACCAATTTAGCATAAACTTACATTGTAAATTGAACCACCCAATAAAAAAATATTTTGGGGTGTAATTTTCAAAAAACAAAAACAAGAAAGTTTTCCCTACTCATTAAAGTCCAGATACATGGATACATATAAACTTCAGAACACATGAATAACGTTAAACCTGCAACAGTATTTAAACCAGTGTTGTGGGTAGCAGTGATTAATATTTGAAAGTTTGCAATAAAGGAAAGGCCATTACTAGATGGTAATACTCAAAATGACTGAACATAAATTTGGTTATGCTTAAAAATATTGTTCATGTTTAATTTTTTTTTTAAACATAATTGAAAAAAAAAAAAAAAATTTTAAATTTAAAAAAAAAAAGAAAGAAAGAATTCCCAGAAAACTTTCTTCTGTTTTTTTTTTTAAGGAAGCCAATACAAGCAATATTTTGGCAGTTTAATATTAGGTTGGTGCAAAAATAATGGCCGTTTTTCACCATCAACTTTAAAGCAGTATATCTCAGCTTAGAATAAAAGTTATTAATCGAAATAAGAAACTTCAGAATCTACACATTTTTGCCAACATTTATTCCGGAAGCCTAGAATTCTGGGGTCCAATGAATTTTTCCAAGGCATTTGGAGCTGCTGCTTGGTTGTTGAAGACCTTCCATTGCAGGAAGTGGTTGAAATGTTTGAAAAAGTGGTAGTCAGTCAGTGAGAGGTCTCTGGAGAGTAAGCTGGGTGAGGTAGAGTTTTGTAGCCTAGTTCGTTCAAGAGTATTCGCACATGCAGTCAGGCATTTTCATGGAGAAGAAGTGGTCCTTTTCAATTGACCAATATTGGATATAAAGGTTGCAGTTCTTGGTGCATTTTGTCGATGTTCTGGCAATACTTCTTTGCTGTGGTGGTTTCGCTGAGTTGAGGTGGATGATTCCACTTGCCATCCACCAAACAGTGACCATAATCTTCTTTTGATGCAGGTTTGGTTTTGGGAAGGGTTTTGGTGCTTCACCTCTGTCCAGCCACTGCACGGAATGCTGTAGATTGTGGTACAGAATCCGTTTTTCGTCACATGTCACAATGCGATCAAGAAATGGATAATTTTTGTTGTGCAAAAGAAGCGCAGAGTGGACTTTGTAACAGAATTTATTTTATTTTCGTTCTGCTCGTGCAGCACCCATTTGTCAATCTTTTTTGCTTTTCCAATTTGGTGGAACAATTGTTGAAAGGTCAACGTTTCCACTGCAACCTCTCGAGTTGTTTGTGGTCGGCACACCACACTAATGGCCCTCAATTGGATGTCATCAATCACAGAAGGATGTCCTCGACACTCCTCATCTTCAAGGCTCGTGTCAACATTTCGAAATTTTTGGAACCAACCAGCTGTACGTTTGTTGATGGTCTCCTGGTCAAATACTTGGTAGATATTGCGAGCAGTTTCCGCTGCTTTACGTTGCATTTTGAACTCATACAACAAAATTGCTCGAATTTGCTTTTTTTCCATCTTTGATTTGACAGCCTCAAATAAACCAGAATAGTGAAAAGAAAATGTTCAGCTTAAACAAATAGACACTAGTAACTTATTAAATCAACACTACCCGCAACAATGGTTTATTGCTGGATTTAGGTTATTCAGGTGTTCTGACATTTATATGTATCTATGAATCCGGAATTTTCCCAGCCCTAACCAGTCATTCATAGTAGAAACTTGAAATTGCGCGCACACACACACACACACCTCAATGAGTAGGGAAAATGTTTTTTTTCTTTTTAAAACGCCCCCCCCCACCACCACAATAGGTTTTTAGAGGGGGGTTCAATATGCAATGTAAGTTTATGCTAAATTGGTTTGTGCCCACTTGTTTTTTGAAAATTCAGACCTTTTTTAATGATTACAGCCCAACAAAAGGCAAGAGAAGTAACTTATTCATTGATCACCCCTTTTTCCAACTTTTTAATTGATCACCCCCAACACAGCATATATGGGTGGTGGTGATTCATAATTTCCCTTGGAATGCTAGTAACTTATTTTATTTTTTCCAGTATTAGATTTAATTTTGGGGAATTTTTCAAATCTGAAACTTTCATGATTAACAAAAGTCAGGGATTTAAGAGTGACGGCATAACGAATTTGCCATTAAAACAGATTTTATGTAGTGTATGATAATGAGAAACTAAAAAGTACAGACAAAAATTATTTTAGTTTTCAAAATAATGCACTGAAATGTTCATGTGCTGTTGCTGCAAACTAATCTCCGGCAGTCTTGCTAGATTATAAAAACAAATGTGCTGTTAGAGGGTGTGTGTGTCATTAAATATTGCCATTGGAATGAGTGCGGTTACAAGAGTTTACTTGATAAGATCAAAGAATAGAGCTTTATTTAATAAATTAAATTCTAATCACATTCTTATGTCCTACTTCCATTAAAAAATGACACATATTTACATTTATTCTCATTTGCTTGTCTATATTGGTATAAACCTTTTTTAACAGTAAATAGCTGAATAATCACCTTCATGTCATGTCTGCTTTATATTTGTGACTAGTGTAGCAGTGCCGTCAAAAATGATGGCACATATGAAATTGATATTTTGTTAAGTCCTTACTCTTAGTAGAAGATTTTCTAAATGCAAGTCTTTAAATATATATTTTTTAGGTGTGATCCATGTAATATAATTATGAAAATCTATTATGACATTATATAACATAATGAATGAAATCCTTTTAGCGACAGAGAAAAGGAAAAAGGTGTCAGTATGCTGATAGAAAAGTTTTGTTCATTAACTACTGAAATGTTTTTGTCTTATTCATTTCATTTTTACAGTTAGTGTGCCACATAAGCATACTGTGAATATATTGAAATAATTTCATTATTTAATTGATTTGGGGTGTTACAGACAAAAATATACAAATAAACATGGTGTAATATCATAGTAGAAGTTTATAAAATAGAGTTCTTGTCTCAGGTTATGACAAATACCTGTTAACATATAAATGTTAGCATACACAAAAACATGCAACTATAATAACTTGAATTAACTAATTTTACATGCATCAACTTCTGTCAACTCCATAAAGCAGATCCAAAAAGCATCACATGACTTACCATCCAACTTTGAAATGAAATAATTCATCAACGATCTGTACAAGAAAGACGTGTAGCGCTTGGTACAATGTCCCACAAAACACTCCAATCCCAGTCAAGCAGATGATGGTGGCTATCAATGAGGCAAACGGAATTCTTCCTATTTTTTCAGCACAACCTGGAAGTAAACCACAATTTTTAGTCGATTCAAGACTGTGACCAGTGTTGTATGAATAAGCAGCCGGCCTGGCCGCAGTTAGTAACATCATAGCTTATCAAGCAGAAACAGACATATAAAGTAAGGCTCTCAAAGTGACAGGTACAGATTGTATTGGTCACTTTGCTTTGCTTTTATAAAAAAAAAAAATAAAAAATAAAAAAAGAGTCTGCACTGAAAATAGAACAGTCATTCACTGTGAGTGAATCCCCACCCCAAACAGAGCAGTTAGCAGTTGATGGCTAATGATCCACTTGAGTCTCACAAATTCTGGTCCGGATGACAACAAACACTGCAATTTGGTTTACTGGACACGGGGGAGGGTTTTTACTTGGGGCTTATGTGACCCTCCAGGTACTGCTTTAACCTGACCTAGCAGCTACCAAAAATACATAACTAAAAAAAATAAATTAAATCTTCTTGGAAATAATATATTCTTAACGTACAGATTATGAATTTAGAATAATTAATAATCTAAAAGATGAGAAAGTAAGAAAAATGTAAGATAAGCAAATCAACAAAAAAGTTTTACTTACAATGAATTTCTCAGACAGTATCTCTTATCATATGTACAAATTAATTTTTTTTAAAAGGAAAAAGAAAGAAAAATGACAAAAAAATTGTTATAGAATTAAAAGGAAATGGTGAAATATGTCTAAAAAAATTATCTCCATCTTCAAACGGTCAGACTGGCTGAGTCAGTTTTCCACTTTTTTTCCTATTGATTTTTTTCATTACATTTCTATTAAAATTAATAAACAGCAAAAATTCATATACAAAACAAAGAATCCGTTGGAACACTCAATTAATCTAAGGTATACATGAATTTATTTTCTATTTTTATGCATGTAATGTTTGGAACTTGCTGAATGTAAATCATAGTTTTCACAAGCTCTAAAGATACAAAAAATAACTTAAATACAAGGGAGGTAACTTGTACATTTATTACAGTCAGCTTAAATAAATGAACTGCCCTTTTCAACTAATACTAATTTTTTCCGTTCATACGTTTTTGAATCGGTTAATAGAGTCATAAGAAAGGAATTGTAGATAGAGAGAGTAGGCGAAGAAAGAGGAATTTCTTTTCTATCTTATGTCACACTATGTCAAATAATTATTTTTTTAAATCAATTCTCGAAATAAAAAAGAGAAAGGGAAAGAAAGACAGAAAAGATAGAGAAAGAAAAAAGAAATTAGACTATACAGTGTTTATAACTAATTTATACACTTCTTTCATATATATATTTATAACTTTTTCATTTTCCAATGAATTATATTGCATTTCAGACGATATTTTTCGCTTTATTTTTGATTCAATGATAATTTATTTTTGTTTTGGACGTTTTAACGGAGATTAACTTGAAAAATCAATTGGAAACAAATAGTTTTATTACAGAAACAAATATTGACAAATGTAGCCAAATGCTGTCAAAGCTTGTATAAACAAATGTTGCAGGTTTTGAACAGGGTTCTTTTTCTTGATATTTATAAAAACAATATCTTTTCAAAATTCCCTATCCCTTCAAAAAGACCAATATTAAAAATTTTAAAAAGTACATTTTGATCAGTTTGCTTAGGTCATATTTTTTCAATACTAAGATATTGGTAAAACAGATTAAAAACATCTCTGCAATGATATCTGAATATGACCAATCCTTCCTTCCTTATTATAATGCAGCTAAAGTAAGTATATGTAACCAAAACTACAGGAAAACAACTTGGGTCTTATAATGATGAAGCTAATGTAGGTATATGTAACCAAAACTACGGGCAGATAACTTGTGTCTTAGTTTTAACTAGCTAAATAAACTGGCCATAGGGCAGTTATCCGGCTAGTATTTTTTAAATCATTTTAAACAATTCCTGTTAGCTCCAGTTTTTATTGAAGTCGCTTTAGCAAAGAATATTAGCCAAAACTTCTGCCCAAATTATCCAGCTTGGTGAGAATTATCCAGCTTGGTGAGAATTATGGACAGGAAAACAAACCACAAACACTTCTAATTCAGCATAAATAAGATTTCATGTCTAGGTTAGGATTAAACCCAAATATCTAC
>VCCN01000800.1:1086371-1097825 GCA_006491835.1 Architeuthis dux | reverse complement strand
TAAATAACTACCTATCATTTTGATAAAGAGAGACAATGCATTTAGTACTTGTAGTTGGTTGAAGGTTTATTCTAGTGAACTATTCTCTTGTTAGAGAGCTTTGCTGTACAGGTCAATAAAGAAGGAATTTGCTTCCTTACTATTTCTATTCATGGCCATTAGCAACCTTAGACAATGTTTAAATAAACTTTCTTTTTCTCTTTGCAAATGAAAGGTCTGTTCAAACACTAATACATAAAATGAAGTTTGTAATCTTTGTTGTTCATTCATGTAATCATGCTGCAAAAATGGTATCTATTAATATAAGGCCAGCAATTGTTTGCTTGGTTGGTTATATGTGTCTTATGGCCTGCCAAATGGCTGGATCATGGGGGCTTAAAATTAGTCTACAAAGGTAAGACTCGAGGATGAACAGGAGATAGGTGGCACTGACGTCCAAGGTGATTAGGCCGCCACAGACCAATTTAAGGTCAATACTGCTATTTCCAGCCAAACTGCAAAACAGGTCAAGTTTTTACACGACACCACATAAACTAGGTGTCTATGTAAATATTTATTTATTTCTAAAAAATATCAGCAAAGGTGCTGGTGGCCAAGCAGTTACCAGCATGGAAAATGGAATTGTCAAGCAGAGTTCAAACTCCAACAGAGATAATCTGCGTTCACTTTGACCTTTGGGATAGGCTTGAATTGGAATAAATGATGCAATTAAAAATACCTGACAATGGCAACTACGTATAATAAAAATACATTTACAGTTGTTTTCAGTTCCTACTTTTAAAAAAAAATATATCTAAGTAATTTACATCAGCCAATAAAGTTGGAGAGGTATACCTATGTATTTGGTCACATCCGTCTTTCTATCTGTCTGTCCACAAGATATCTCTGAAAGTACTCAATAGATTTCAATGAAATTTTGTGGAAAGATGAGCAATGTGATAAGGATGGTGTGGTTGGGGCGGATCCAGGAATTTTCTTTTGATTGAGAGATATTTTTTCATTTTTTCCCCATATATTTATTTATACGCTCATGACTGTCCACACGATATTTCCAAAGGTTCTAATGTAATTTTGTGGAAGGGTGGACAATAGGTTACAAATGACTTCTTTTTTAGGCAGATCCATGCAAAATTACCTCACATACGTCGTAGTTATGTCAACACCACATAATATCTGTCCACACGATATCTCCAAAAGTTCTTCATGGATTTCAATGAAATTTTGTGAAATTATACTCCAGTTATGTGTATCTTTCCTTGCGCACCAGAATCAGTTAGTAAGATGCCCCTGTCTCAAAGACAATATGCTGCGCATTGCAAATGTTGAGCTCAGTTGCTGAGATGTACAGAACTGTGTCAGTATGGTGATGACGAAGATCTCTGTAATAACAATGAAGTTGAAGATGATTAAACTGACCTCTGGGACTCTGATAATGAAAACTACCTGGACGAGTAGGAGATTCTATCCTTGAAAATATTTTCTTCACATCTACAGATGTAAAAAAAAGTTGTTAACCAATATAAACCCAAATAAGGCAATGGGACCTGATGAGATTCATCCACAAGTGCTGGATGTGGAGGTTTTGTATCTCTCACTGTACTGTATTGTGAGTCTTTAGACCAGGGTGAACTTCCAGATATATGGAAAATGGCAAATGTCACGCCTATATTTAAAAAGGGTGACAAAGCTGTAACTGGTAATTATAGAATGGTGATTTTGACCTCGCAAGTGTGTAAGATCTGTGAGAAACTTGTAAAGGAAGGAATAGTTAAATTCATCGAGAATAAGGCTTTGTTGTGTGATGAACAACATGGCATTAGAGGGGGGAGATCTTGTCTAAATAATCTACTTACTACGCTCGAAGAGTGGACTAAATTGTATGATGAGGGTGTTCCTTTTGATGCATTACCTAGATTTCAAGATAGCTTTCAACTCAGTTCCTCATTGTAGACTGATTTACAAACTGCAAAGATGTGGCATAGCTGGCAAACTAATTTGTTGGCTAGAAGACTTCCTGTGGGGTCGGAAACAGAGAGTCTGTGTGAATGGTTCTAAATCTGAGTGGAGGTGTGTAAGTAGTAGTGTGCCACAGAGGTCAGTGCTTGGACCAGTACTATTTTTAATATTTATTAATGATCTACCGGATACAATATCTATAAAATGTAAAATCTTTGCAGATGATACCTAATTGTACCACCCAGTCTTGTCACCAGTTGACCAAGTAAGAGTACAGGAGGACCTAAATAAATTAATGCTATGGTCAAGAGAATGGTTATTAGCTTTTAATGAAGATAAATGTAAGGTGTTACATGTAGGAAATAGAAATCAGTGTTATGATTACAGTATGAACAGAAATATACTAGATATGGTAAATGATGAAAAGGATCTCGGTATCATAGTAACTGATAAACTATCATTCTCCAAATATATTGCTGCTGCTAAGGCGAACAGGGTGCTAGGACTGATTAAGCATACCTTTTCATATTTAGACAAGGACTCGTTCCTTATACTATATAAGACTTATGTCCATCCACACCTCGAGTACTGTGCACAGGCCTGGTCACCGTACTTGGAGAGAGAGAGAGAGAGAGAGAGAGAGAGAAAAATCTTTTAGAAAAAGTCCAGAGACGAACAACTAAATTAATACCAGAGTTATGAAGATGGGCTAAAAGTGTTAGGGTTAACATCGTTAGAAAATAGGAGGGATCGCGGGCCGATATTTTACAGCCTGTGCCTGCTCGTACAAGTAAGCTTTTCATATAACCCACACGTAATTTTTTTAATGTTTCATGAGGGGAACAATGTTTTTTAATGTTTCATGAGGGGAAAAAAGATTATGGCCCATAATTTTTTCCCCCCTCATGCTTTGGGGCCCACTCATACTTATTTTATTAAAACCCCAAAGGCTTTTGTAACTACAGCCCGGCTCGTCAACGAAGAAGAGGAAGTAAAAGGGTCTGACGATTCTTACTGATGTACATACACAATCTTTATTCTCTGAAGTATATACATAAGTACAGTTAAACATTGTAAATCAACACACATAATGTTTGAACGTAGAAAACTGCAATACAACGATGAAGCCACGAATTAGGCAGAATACATAAGTACAGTTAAAACATTGTAAATCAACAATATACAACATACGTAGCATTTGAACACAAAATGTCTTAGGACTTGTGTCGTGATTTCTGAGAAGAAGAAATTTGTGCACTGCTCTGAAGATTGGTTTTTGCAAGATTGCCCCAGTAGCCTCTCTCGGGGCCCTTAATATGGGCAAAGAAATGCTTATGTGAAAAAACATGCATCTTCTCTATTAAACCTGGTGTTGTAAGGTCAAGTTATTCTGACCCCGGCTTCTATGCGATCAATCTGGAGTCCCCTTTTTGTGAGACTCAGATATCCATAAATTGACCAGGAGGGTCCCTGGGGACAGCCTACAGACTTGCTTGGAATCCCATCAGCTTTAGGAGTTGGAATGTCTTTCTCTTGAACTCTCTGGAGATTTTGGACCTACTTAAATTCTAGCAAGTTAGCAAGAAACAAGAAGTTAGTACAGGGATCTGCCTTGTCCCTTGAGGGCATCACTTCTTATCATGAAGCACCATATGATGACACTCCCTACCCCCAATCCATCACCTCCAGAAACCTGTTTTTTTGTGAAATTACTGGCGCCAGTTACAACTTTCTTTATTCAACTTTATCGAACTGGCATCTGGCTTTTAAAGCAAAAAATTTGTGCCACCTACATTGTGACCTTAGGGCAATGACTTAATGGCCTGTGACTCTACGGCCGCCGGTCACCATCTCATTAGGGTACCACCAATCAGCTGATAATTCTAGCAGGATGTATGAGGAGATAGAGAAAGTGTAAGCTTAGCATGTGAGACAAAGAAGTTTGATTCACTCTATCTTTCACTTGTAGGCACATAATAAACATGCAAAGTTTGGATAAAAAGAGAAGTAAGAATGCGATTTAATGAAATAACAAGAGTATTCATTAAATGTGCACAAATAGAATCGTTACTTTGAGCCGAAAGATGTTAGTAAGGTGTGTAGAAATGTCCTAGAGAAAGAATTTATTAGTGTTTTCAATTCATGGAAAAAAGGTGTTCATTGGTGATCACTGAGGAAAGATAGTTCCCGATTGTGAGGGTGTTTTGTGAATGAATAATTACTGCTTGAAAAGAACGACCATGTGTTTGTGTATTTTGTTGTGTGCGAGTGTGCATGTAGATCAAATAGCATTGTTGTTGTGGACATTGTATGTAAGCGGCAGTGAGTTTGTGCATGCATATGTCGTACATGTGTGAGAGTTGGAAGAAAGATATATCCATGAAATTTGAATGGACAAATAAAAAGTTCTGAGTTTTGGTAAATGGATTGTGTGAAACGAAAGCAGAGAAAAAAGGAGCAGACACTCAAAAAAACGTGTTTGTATGTGTGTGTATATATGTGTGTTTAAACAGTTTAGACTAGATAAACATCACTCACCACAGATAACACATCTGAGAACTGACATGCGGAAATTAAGATTAATATTATTCTGACCATCTTATCTTTTATTCTTAGGTGATCTCAAACACAGAGCACAGTTATTGCTGGCGACTGGGCCAGTCTTCAAGTTCTGTTTCTCACAGAACGGAGTCTGGTTGCAGAGGTAATAAATTCATAATTTCTTTTCTAGACATGATTCGGGCCGCCCGTACCCGCCCACTATGAAATACACTCTGGTTGTGTGCTTGTGTGTTCATTTACTACTAGAAAGAGCGTGAAAGATCTGAGATAGTAAATAGAAGTAGATTGATTATCAGAAAATTCTTTTTTTTTTAGCAATAGCGTGGTGGGACTTTGAAATAGTTACCGCTTACCGGAATATGTAGTGCTATCAACAGATGTAAATGATTTTAAGAAGAAAGAATAATTATGATGTTTATTGCACCACCGCAAAGGTTTAATGCCCTAGAAATTGTGTAAATATGAGCGTTTATACAAATTGTATACTGTTTTTTTTTCACACTAAAAATAAAAAATAAGATTTTTTTAAATAAATAATCTTCAATCGCTGGGTTGCTCTGTTCAGTGTACGATATGACAAAAGAACAGATTTCTTGACAATAATGTGTCCCCTTGAAAAAATGAATTAGGACTCTTTAAAAGAAACCTACGATCCAAAGTGTGATGCTAAAAAAGACTAGTCGTAGACAACCAGCTTTATATTTGTTTATTTCAGTAAAAAGCACCAAGAAAAAAAGAAATCAAAATGAATATTTATCTCATTTAGGTCAAATGTTTTTTTATTATGTCATCAGGAAGTAACAAACAACATAGATTGTTTATTCGTAGTTCAGTGCCATGAATCATTCTCGCTCCGGAAAACAGGTTAAAGTGAATAATATATATATATATATATATATATATATATACACACACACACACACACACACACACACTTTTCGATTCTCTTCTTTAGCTTTTAAATTTTATATCGTTTCAAGAGTTATGGTTTAAATTAAATACTATCACAGTAATTTTCTTTGACCCAAACTGTATCTAACGGATGCCTGAATGAATAATGTGAATTGGCCTAAAAAATTTAAAACATTTTTATAACTGTTTGTGGAGTAAGTGACTAATTTAGAAGTAAGCCCCCACCTTTAAAAACGAAAAAAAGCCCGACATGAGAAACCAAATTTTTTAAAAATCATTAAGTTGTGCCAATTTATATTTTGGAAGTTATGCAAATTCAAAATGGTTTATATTTTAACATCAATTTTCAAGACAGAACAGATTTAATAACAATCATTGTTTTTAATACGGGAATAATTTCTCCCCTGATGTCATGTCCATAAAAGTTGTAAAAACGCTAAAAAGGTGTGTGAAGCAAAAATTCATTTCCGCATCAGTGTTCTCTTTAAGGTTACATTTTTCTTTAATTTTTATCTGAGTTATCAAACTAACCAAACAAAATACTCTCACTATTATCACACCACCTTTTTTAGTTTGAAAATTGACTAGAGTAGATTCAGACATTATAAAAAAAACAATGAAACCAAGGCGAGTGCCTTGAATGAAACCTGTTTCGATTGACAAAGAAACTAAACCCTTGAAGGACAGATGAGGATGAGTTTAGTTCGCAAGTACTAGTGTAGTAATAGCAAAAAACAAATGTTTCTGACAAAGCAAATGATCTAAACAAGCATATCTCAATTTACAAAAGCCCACTTTGTTAATGTTAAGATTTGAACTGTCATTAACTAAGTTAAAAATAAACTTATTTGTTTTAATAGTTTTGTTCATATCGCGACATCTAAAAACCCAAACAGCACTGTCCGGTCACAGACGACAAAAAAAATGTTTTATATAACCAGGAGTTTTTTTTTAAACAGTTAAAAGTTTGTTTTTTTTTAAAGACAGTCATTTTCAAAAAGTCAAATCAGGTGGAGATCAAGGATAACGGACGAAATACTCTCCTCTCCAAAAACTGGCTTTTCAAAGTTGTTACTTCCGCTTTTATTACCTGTCCAAAAATGGACTATTATGCGGTAAAACTTTAATTTCTTTGTAATGTTTCATTACATTCTAACAAAATTTAAATTCTAATTAAACATTTTAACAGTCACCGTTATAACACTATTGGATACCCGTAACTATCAACGCACATCATATTTTTTTTACCTTAACTCAGGTTCCCAGCCTAAAGTTCAGGGTTACCTGCACAACGGTCGGCCTTTGTTTTTTACGAGTCAGTTTAAGCGACGAAACTGTTAGAAAAACAACTGCAGACAGATATTAGTACTCACCCATGTTTATATCGTCATAAAAATTGTATTTTCAGTCCCAGTGTCAAGAGTCCAACATGAAATTATGGGTAAATCACTGGGCAGGAGATGAAATGTTGTTACACACCTGGAATTAGTGGTGGCGACACCTGTTGTCAAGTAGAGGAGAGGAAAAAGAGAACGAGGAACAAAAAGATAGTAAGAGTGGGAGGAGTTAGAACACCTAAGTAGAAATGTGAGGGTAGTAAAGAGAGAAAAAGAAGGGGGCGATAAAGAAAAAAATGTCTTGAATTCAGGGTTTTAATAACCCCTGGGAACGACTGAAGCAATGTGTATTTTTTATCAAGGGATTAACCAAGGTATTTGTTGTCCTTAAATTGATATATAAATATTTAAATTTAAAATAATTAGTAAAAAAAATATGATTTATTAATTTTAAACAAATTAATCAAATTTAAGAAATTAAAAACTCTTTGAAGAAATTAAAATCGCTGAAAAATGTTCTTCAAAAGTTGCTTAAAAGGTGCTTTAATAAATAAAACAAAAATGTGCAGATCTGTCCATCTTTTGTTGTTTGAGGTGCCACAAAAGAAAAACCTGGAAATGCAGATAAAAAAGAGAAAACATTACAAACGAATTATAAACATAGAAGAGGAAATGTGACAAAGTTTAATAATAAATTAAAAGTAGAAGAACAAGTTAGAAAAGGAATAAAAATAAATGTTACATGTACGTTTTATATCCGTCTACGCATCTCTATAAGACACTTTTCGGTCGGTCCCTAATATGTTAATATCAATTTTCTTAGCCGTATCATATTGGATTGATATAAAATTTGGTCCAGACCTTCAAGTGAACCATCCTCGTCTTCCACCTCCTCCTGCTACTACTACCGCAACTAGTAATGCTAAATATCAATTTTCTCAAGCTTATATTGGTTTGATATGAAACGCGGTCCAGACTTTCGGGTGAACCATCCTCATCTTCCCGATCCTCTTGCTACTACTACCACGGATGGTGGACGTATCGTTGAACTTATGGTTCTTGTTTTTAAAGGCCAATATCTAACAAAGGGGGGAGTAAAAGATACCTACATAGAAAAGGTGGAGTAGGAGTGAAAAGGAGAAAGACGTAAATAAAGAGGTAAAATAAGAGAAAGAATGTTTGGAATATGGTAGGAGGGAGGTAAGAATATGGTAGGAGGGAGGTTAAGAATATGGTAGGGAGGAAAATTAGAGATCTGGGGAAGAGGTAAAATAAATGAAGGCATCAGAAAAATTCAACCTTTTCTCCTTTGAACAAATTTAAAAGGCTACAGTGCTGGTCATGAAAGGAGTAAAGGTCTTTAGTTTTGAATAGGAGTAGGTAGGGAATTTTTGAAAAGAGGGGTGGGTGACCGTATTCTTGTTGAGATTGATAGAAACAAACTCTATAGAAGGTCATGCATGAATGAATAGCTGTGGATGTGGGAAATTGCTGATCTCGCCACCAGGCGCCCGGGTATTGTGTACGGAGGGATCTACCCGTGTAGTGGTTTTTAAGGGCACCAATAAAAAGAGACAAGAAAAAGTCTGTGCATCCTGTATAGAGATTTTGTGGGATATATAGAAAGACAGGTGGACAGACACGTCGCAAAATTGTATAACCACACACACACACACAACCGCAGCGTTTACTAAACGAAGCCTAGTCTGGCACAAGAAATAAGTAATTGTCTGCGAGAGACAGATATAACAGTGACCCCACACATTATGTTAAATTTTGATCTTTAACTTTCTCATGCTGTCAGTTCTTATCATACAACCGGGTTAAATAAAAATGAGAGACGCAACATTTTCGCCATATTTCCCACAATTGAGCAATCTACAAAAAACTCTTGGTTAAATTAAAGCTTTAAAGATGAAAATGAACTTCTAAGAAACCTTCAGAGAAATCATAACATATGGGCGCCAAAATGGGGGTTGCCAAAAGAGTCTGTTGTAAAATAATCAATAGAGGAAAGGAGAGTGAAGATTGCCGAAGTCTACGAATATACTGGTCAAGACATCCAAGACAGGTGGATAGGACATCCCATAGGAGTTCCCTTGATACCGAGTCAAAGGCTTTGGTGAGGTCAAGGAATGCCATGTACAAAGGTTGAGGTTGTTCACGACATTTTCCTTGTAATTGAGGCATTTTGAAGATCATGTCAACTGTTCCCCGTGACGGTCTAAACCGACTTGTCTATGAAAGGATCTCCTCGGCTAATGGCTTCGGTCGCTTGTTCATGGTGCGGATGCGGAGTTTGCCTGCTGTTGCTACTAGGGAAATTCCAGCACAGTTTCTGCATTCCTTTTTGTGAATGATAATGATCGCCGAATCTCTAAAGTCCGTTGGTATGTCTTCATTTATCCAGATCTTGATGAGAAGTTGATGCAATTGATAATGAAGTAATGAAGTAATCTACCTCCAATTTTATAGACTTCAGCTGGTATTCCATCTTGTTTTTCAAGGTTTTGATGGTTTCCTTAACTTCTTCAAGTGTTGGTATTTTATTTAGTCGTCAACAGGCTGTTTTGGAATGTTGTTGATCACATTCCTGTCAAATGAGACGGATTGATCTTCAAAGTGCTCCCTCCAACTAGAATTGATGTCCGTGTTGCTCTTCGAGATGATTGGACCATCTTTGCTTTTGAGAGACCGTGAGTGAATGGACCACAAATGACTTTAGTTGCATTAAAAAAATAAACCTCGTTGTTGGCGTCTGGATTTCCTGGACTTTCTTCTTCCGCCATTGGTTTTTCAGGTTTCATCTTTGCATCCTTTTATTCCTGGCTGCGTTTCCTTTTGATAGCATTTGTTGGTCATTTTGTGAAGTGTTGAAAGCTTTTTTCTTTTCGTTGATGAGTTGTTGGAGTTGTTTGTCAGCGAACCAAACCTGATGTGTTTTGTCTTGAAGCCAAATGTTTCATTGCAGGATGTGGTGATAGTGTTCTTCTTGATTGTTCTTCTACAGATGGTAGGATTTGTTGGTGTAGTTGTTCTTGATGACTTTGTTGAAACTTCTGTACATGGTTGATGTCTTGAAGGATATCAACAATGAATTTCTTGATGTTGTTCTGATTTTAATGTTTCTTTATGCTAAATCTTCATTCTCATGGTTGACGAGATGTGACGATGGTACGTCCAGCACTCGTCGGTAACAGCTCTTGTTTTCTGTATATCTTTTTGGTCCCGAGATCGTACGATGCTTTGTGTCTGTTTTTCGATTGTTACAGCCTAGCGCCTTCTAAGAGAATGATCTTGTCGTTGTTATGAGCAGAGGAAATGGCACCGTTAAGTTGAGCGTAGAAGTTTTCCTTTCAGAGTTCAACTTCATGTGTGAAATCTAAAATCTGCTCAACAGAACTTAATATGTTTTTCTTGTTTCATGGCTTGCTATTGGTTTTAAAATAACACCCATTTAATTATGATAGGTTGAATAATGTGTTTAGGTGTTGGGATCATGATGTTGTAAATGTGCATGGGTGAATTGGCGCCAATTTACTTTTCGTCGAAACTACCCAGGCCATTTGAACCGGAAACGACTTGAATTGTAACAAAACTAACCGATTTTTATCTCAATATGATTTTGGACCCTGAGACACCAACTTTCAGTAAAGAATTGTTGTATATGTAATTTCACGGAATGGGACTATCTGGCGTAAGCGATTAGGCGTGGGCGTTCTGGCGTGAGCGTTTATGCGATATCTGAATTGGCCCATTTAGCGACTAACGTTTTGGTTTAGGAAAAAGGAATGTTGATTGATTCATCATCATTCAAAGGTAAAACTTCAAAAGGCCTTAAAACTGTAAAATTAACTTTATTGAAAATAAATTTTTTTTTTCAGTTTTATTTACACAAGACATGTTGAATGTCAAAAACCTTGGAGTTTTTTTAGTCATATTTATTAATTTCAGTTTTTTCGCTCGATATGAGTTTGAAAACAAACAAACTATATAATTTATTTATTACAAAAATTAAATTATTTTTTGTGTTCGCAGGTACTAAATATAGTACTGACTCGACTAACTCGAACACAAAAAATAATTTGATTTTTGTAATAAATAAATAATGTAGTTTTATTTACAAACCCATGAAGAAGTTATCGAGCGAAGAAACTGCAGCTAGCTTAAGCTAATAATTGCGAAATAAAAATAATAATTTTAATTTTTGTAATGAATTAATAAGTCGAATTAATATTAGTAAATTCGAAGGGAATTTAAAGTTTATTCAATTAAAATAGAATTAATTTAAATTAGATAGAAGTAAAATTCTAATAAATATGACTAGAAAAAACTCCAAGGTAAACCACACGATGTAAATAGAACTGAAAAGTCTATTATTAATAATAATTGAATGTCAAAATGTAAGGTTTTATTTAATGTAAAATTGTTCAAAATTTATATCTGTTTTGTTTTTAAGTAAAATAAAAAGAATCGATTGAATGTTATTAAAAATCAAAGGTAAATTAGTTTTTGTTTTAATTAAATCGTAGGCAATTCGAACGTTCACTTTATTGCTTAATTTACTCCAAACAAACTGAAATATGAGAGTAAATTTAAATAAAAAACGTCGTTTAATTTTTTTTTACTTAAACTTTTATTTACGGCACAAAAATATTTTTTCAATAAAGTTAAATTTACAGTTTGA
>VCCN01000800.1:1072283-1085556 GCA_006491835.1 Architeuthis dux | reverse complement strand
CTTTCCAACGGTGCATGTTACCAATTTGTATCTCTTAGGATTGAAACATCACAGCCCAAAATGTAAAGCTAAGTACTCGGCATTTTACGAAGAAAAGTACAAAGTCCAAATTCTATGGATCGTAGGATTAATTCTTGATGAAAGTATATATATATACATATCGTTAGAAAGAGGATTTGATCTGCTTCCCAACGGTGTATGTTCCCAATTTGTATCTGTTGAGTTTTAAAGGTTACAGCCAAAAACACGAAGCTAAGTATTCAACATTTTACGAGAAAACTTCAAGACCACAGTCCAAATTCTATGGATCGTAGAATTCATTTACAACTGTGGTATATAAATATATATATATCGTTAGAAAGGGAATTCTATCGGCTTTCCAACGGTGTATGTTGTCTGAAACCCATGATTTAGCCTTTTAAAGTATTCAGATATGTCAATTGGGTGCCGAGATATGAAATTCTGTCTTTTTTGGTGTGTGCTGGCTGACATTTTGTTTTATGCAAATGAGGTAGTTCTTCCCAACTTCCTAAGGAACATTTTGGTACCCTAAATGTATAATCATGTGGGGGTGCATGGTAGGCCCCGCTGACCCCCGACCTACTTATATTAACGCTCATGTCAGAACGCCCACGCCAAATAGTACCAAACCCGTAATTTCAACAGATTTGGTTCAATATTCCCAGCTGGTTACCAGAGGGCAGAACGACTAAAACGTTCTGAACATAATGTAATAGCCTACTTAATTCTTAATGGCTATACGTATCGAAATACGAAACTAAGGACACTTCTGTTTTCGGCACGTCACGGCTGGCTGCTGCTTGTTGTGGCTACTATAAACACTAGGTGCTAACGGCTTTTCTTCACCTAACTTTTTGGTGACCCTTTGCCTTGCACACGTAAAACACTTCTTCAAGTTTACTTCTTCGTACCAGTTTCTCACTATCCACTTTCGGCGATTACTTTTAGCTAGCGATCTCTTTGTCTAGAGTTGTAGACACCAAACTCCAAAGTTCTTTCCTTCGGAGACCAAACTAAACGTGTCTACCCTTCTCATCGCCTCCTGAAACGCTTTCCTTCTACTGACACCCCTTTCAAATAGTACCGTATCGATTAGCCAATAATCGAACGTATTCTGAATAAGCATTTCAGTACGAAATAACTCACCTAGACAAAATCTCTCGTTTAGCTTCCTTTCCACTTTCCACTTCTCCGCAAGCTAAATTCTCCTTTATTTTGTTAGTCACGTACGTTTGTATTTCTGCGCCAAACATGGCGGCGTAAGCCTTTCTTCTTCAACAGCTCCTAGACTGATCGACAAACCAATTTGTGTTACGTGACTTGCTACGTGCGCCCGACACCATCAACAATGGCGGCCGATTTCATCCTTCTGCAAGCATCTACCGTGATCCTCAATACAAGTGCTTTTTAGGACTAAATCTCACCTTCCACATTACTGCGATCATTTCTACCTACAGCCCTTTTAAGGACTAAACAACTAGGTCTCACCTCTACTACACATGAAAGCCACTTTTCCAGTCTGTGGTGCCTTAAAATTAATGGCCCTTTTTAGGGCTAACCAACATCTCACATTCTACATCCAGCCAACCTTTGCATTAGTGTACCTATGCGCCACTAAACTGGTGAACCCAACGTGATATCTACACGTGGTGAATTCTATGAAGATTTGAACACTGTGTGTTTTTGGGTCACCGTTGAATAAATGTTTTGTAGTGTTGTTGAAACACACTTGAAACACTACAAAACATTTATTCAACGGTGACCCAAAAACACAACTTCGAACAGGGATTCACACACATCTTTGCTACTGGGTGTACTCAATACACCAAGACCACAGAAAAATTCTACAACAACAGATTTCGACAAATTCACCTATGCGAAACATCTACGGACACATTTCTTAGGAAAAAGAATGTTTACCCAGCAAAACACGTACACACAGTAAGAGTTTTCACACTTGTTGTGCTAAACGCATCACTCCAAAACAAAAAAATGGAACTTGCACAGACTTTATGCAAAGAACACTGAATTTTTCTTTAAAACACATTTTTACACAAACGAACACTGAAAACAAAAACATTAATTATACATTTATACAAGAGACTTCTACCACAAAACAACTTTTCTACATTTCAAAAACATTTTTTATTTTCATTTACAAATTTTGTACGCATTTTTCAAACAACCAAAAAAATGTTGGTGAACTAAATTGACTTGCAGGAAGAAATCGTTGAGCTGCAGAATTATGAAGATGCGAAACACATACATTTTCGATTGCAGAGGATATAATAAAATGTGCTGCACCAATATGGGAAAATTCCTGTTCTTTGGGAAAAAAGCAAAACTGCTTTTTATTGCTTCTCCCTCTTCTTACCTTGTAGAACGGGGATTCAATGCAGTGAACCATATACTTACGAAGAAAAGAAACCACTTGGATATTGTTAGTCGTGGTGACTTGAGACTCCATTTGTCAAAGCTCGAGCCAGATATTGCCACACTTGTTCAAAATCACCCAGCTCAAGGTTCACACTAATAATAAACATTTCATGTTGTATGTACTCTTTCAAGTAATTTACTTTTTAACAAACCTTTTAAATTGCCTAGCAGCCACAATTATTTTTATAATCCCTGAAAATTGCGTTTTACCCAAATAAATTGGTTGCAGGCTTCAGATATTTCACTCTAGATAGTTTTAGACTATAATTTCCAAAGAGTTCCGTGATTTCTTTACGCAAAACAACGCTTTTTATGACTGTACTAAAAGTAACATTTAGAATTTTAAATACGGAAGGCTAAAACGGCTATAATGTAAACTAAACCCATTTTTGACCAAAACCCATTGCATTAATTGCAACTACTATTTACCTTCATGAAGAACATATAATTACTTATTTGCTATTCAAATATTAGGATGCCTGTCATTAAAGAATTAACAGACACGCAAAAAAAAGTTTAAACCGAATCTCAATTGTTACTCTTTCTAAGCACTAAAAGTTACTGACGTATATTAACGACTACAATCTTTACTTAAATTTCATCATCTTTTTCAATTTCTCTTCAGTAAATAAAACTTAAAGTTTAAAAGGTTATTATTATTATTATAGCTGAAAATACATGACCTCCGGGCAGTTATCCCCAGCCATATGGATCCTACAGCCGTAAACATTAATTTTGAGATTTTACTGCCGTAGGCTCCATATAGCTGGGGATAACCACCCGGAGGGCGAATATTTTCAGCTAGTGTCTCTAAAAAGATCTGTGTTGAGTACTTCTCATATTTAAACTAGGTGTCATAGGGGGCGTTCAGCTGAAATAGGTTGAGAAACACTGGACCAGACAGTAGTATAGAAGAAAAATATTATACTATAGGATCCGAAATCATCTTTGTAAAAAAGGTAGTTTAGCGACAAGTGTCGGCTAATTATTGGTCAGCGACTCGTGGAATGGTAGCGTGGTGTATGAGTATGTACGTATGGATGTACTCGTTGTGTTGATGGAAAGAGGATTAAGATGAGATGATTGAGAAGGCTTTCTTTACCCCTAAAAAGGGCTGGTGTGCATATTATAGATTGGTAGAGAACTTTGTTGGTGGCCCTGAAAAGGGCCGTGTTTGTATCTTTGGCCGGTGTCGCATGAAAAGACTTGGAGTCCTTAAAAATACTATTGTTATGCTGAAACATCGGTTGCTGCTTGGAAGGGGCTGTGAGGGTCGCCTTTGTCCGGGAGTCGAGGTCACGGAGGGAGTGGATTGGCCTGTCAGTAGAGCGCTGTAGAGGAAGAAAGCCTAACGCCGCCATGTTGGCTTTTGGCGCGGAAATATGAACGTAGACACGAGGGGCCGTTTTAAGTAAGAACAAACAATGCAGATAGAGGTTATAAATGAAAGTTCGTTTAATCACGAAGAAAACGTGTATGCGGTGTAAAAATATGATCGTAGAGAGAGAGAGAGAGAGATTGGGAAAGAGAAGGTTTGTTCCGTAGTAGTAGGAGTAGTCACGAACTTGGCAAAGACAGATTTTATAGGTTGAGGCGAGGGATATTAGTGATCTACATCGCACGGTTGAGGGAATCAGGTTTGCATTAGGCGCGTGTGACCAACTCACTACGGTAGTAGGCTAAGGGTTTTTATCCCTAGAAGGTAGCGAAGAATTCGGTTGAGGCGAGGCAGAGGTGCGGGGTGACACCGGGAGATTCTTAGCTGAGACCACTAGAGACAAGCGAAGTCGTACGAAACATGAAGAGTTGTTTAGAGAGGAGCGAAGATTTTACGTGCGGACACGGACCGAAAGAATGAAGTGGGCGGTGAAGTTAGGGGATTTACCCTAACTATTCAGGCTGGCTGACATCAGCAGCGGCTTAGCTGTGATGTTGGCCGAAAAGTAGGAAGCCTAATTTTCGTATCTCATGTGGATTGGCCATTTGGATCGTTCGGTCGTATAGCTTTTTAGAGGCTCCAGAAACGATTATTTTTGGAGTTTAGTTTCCTTTTATTATTTAATGGTTGGTGTCCAACATTATTGTGCCGTTTTAATGCTACTGTTACAGTAGCATTAAAATTTTACGACCCTTAAAACTTCCGGTTCTTCTTTGCGTTCCTTTTAAAGCTACATCACTGCTAATTGTGCCAAATCGTACCCTAAACTTTTTTCACCCTTACAAATGGTGAACTTAAAAATATAAAATTGTAGTTGATTCGAATAACGTAAGCAGGCGTACCAAATCTCCCGCATTTCGTAGCAGCTCCGCGTTTTGAAGCCAAGTGCTGTCTCCCACCCCGCATTGGAAAGAATATGCCTGTAAATATTTTCCCCTCCTATTTGCAGACCTAACATGTCTCCCGCGTAAAGAGCGTAAACGTATTTACAGTGCCTTGTAGTCACAGTTTTTCATATGGCTTTTAACTGCTAAAAGTATTTCTGAATATTGCTACATACACCTGAAGAAGACCAGAGAATATATGCGTCGAAACGCTGTGCTAAAAAAAACAACAGACAATAGTCTGAAAAATATAATCTTACAGTCTTTGTAATAAAGCACTAGAAGAACGATATTTTTTAAACGGCCATCTTGAATGGCTAAAAGTGGCTAGAGTTTTCTCCAACAATAAATGCTAAAATTGGGTAGATTTAATTTCCGGGTAACTGTATACGCTCCAAAAACTCATACAACATATTTATCAGATATTAACGTTCAAATAACGTTATTCTCGTTCTTCATATTTATATAGAAATATTTATTTTATGGATCAAGTAAGTTTTGGGCACCCCGAAAATTGTCGAACTGAAACGGACACATTTTGCCTCGACACCTGTTCACGTCACTGAAACGTCAGCAGTGGAATTTGTTTATCTTGGTAGATAAACAAATTCCACATACTGACGTCGAAGAAAGTTTCTGATAGAACCATAGTGAACTGGTATCGGTAATCTTTGGAAGTTGTCTCTGAAATTTTCGAAGTTACTTACATTCGATAAAAAATAGAAAAAGAAGGTTGTTGTTTTTTTTAAATAACAAATTTTCGAAGTTACTAAGTCACGGATACGTTTTTCGTATCAGCAATGACACGCCATAGGTTTTTAGGTGACACGCGATTGACTTGGAAAAAACTGTGCTAAAAATGTTCGCTATCAGTGGGTTAAGATTTGATGAAGTCGAATATTCGATAATAAATACATTTTTTGCAAGTACTTCTTTTTCTGATTCGAATAATATTACAAGAGTGACCTGCTTAACCTATCACGATTTAAACTGAAATCTGATATCAAATTAAATTTCATTCAATCATTTAAATTTAAATTCAGCTAAATATCTATATTTAATTCTTTTTTTTTGTAAATAATTCTTCATTGACATACTATGCCATACTTCAATACCCCCCTTTCCCACAATGTGACTCTAAAGAAAACTTTAAATACTTTTTAATTAAATGAACAAATGAAACTGCAGGAGCATTACCTCTCCCAAGTTGAAAAACAAAAAAATATTGCAACATTAGTGAATAAAAGGGAGAAAACGTACGACATTTAACATTTACGTAAAGTATAGTTAAGGGAGATAATTGGGTATAGAATCGCTCTCTAAACAGAGTCAAGATGAGTAGGTTCACATCGCTCGAGAGAGGCAGGCACCATTACCTTAAGAAAAAATTGAAGAAACCAATCATGGTTGGAGTTAATATTAAAGTTGGAGCAGCTAATTCATCCAAACCAAACGTGAAAAGAAGAGAAGGGGCCACAGAAAGTCCCTTCGATCTAGAGCAACATTTTGTTCTAAGATTACCTCTGGTAAGATGCATTAATACTCACAGATCCACATTTGTTTTGAGAGCAAACGCGACTTGACTTTTGTTTGTATTCATTTTTACCTCTGCCAAGTTGGGGAGGTATATTCGGTCGCGTTAGATTTCGCTGCACAAAAATAACACTAACCTTTTTAAATTTCAAAATTAGTGAAGAAAAAAATGTCCCCAGGTATAGTGCAGTGAAATCTAACGCGAAAATATTTTTAATTTGACGCGGAAAAGGTAACAATTGCTTAAAACTATTTGTTTCGCTTTATCTGTCTTCGTTCCCTTTCGTCAATTAAAAAATTAAATCATTTAAAAATCAAATTAAAACTGTATCCGTGCCCTTTCGTAAATTTCCGCAGTGTGTTCATACCACTGCGGAAATTTTTTTTTAAATTTAATCTTAGAGGAATTGGAGTTCATTTAATAATGAAATGAACTCCACCAATTCCCCTAAAATTAAATTTTAAAAAATGTTTAATTCAGAAATGACTTCCACGGTGAGTAAACATTTAAGATCTGTATTTGTGTTCAAAATGCCCTCACAATTTGGGACGCTAAACTTCCCAAGAGTCAAGCAGTTGCTGAAAATATGGCTTAACAACCCCAGGATATTTTCCCTACATTTATGAACGTCCAAACGATATCTCAAAAGTTCTCAATGAATTTCAATTAAATTTTGTGGAAGAGGTGATTAAGTGGATGCATGCATAATTAGCAATCCCTCCGTCGCAGTTATGTCCACACCACATAATATCGCCAAAAGGTCATGTCTGTCCACACGATATCTCCAAAAGCTCTCAATGATTTATGAATCTATGAAATTGTGGGCAATGTGCTACGGAAGAAAAGTGATTAAATTTGGGGCAGATCTATGCACAATTACTTCCCTCTGACAATGGCGTTAACAGAGGTATGCGCTCTCTGAGTGCTTTCTAGTTTTGAAATGAAATTATAGCAATCCGAATAGGTGTGTAAAGTTTCGCTAAGCTAATTATATTCGATATATGGACATCCATGAGCTGATCCATATTTATAGAAATGTCTAGAAGTTTAGCGTCCCATATAATGCGACAGAAATAATGATTTTAATAATACAATGTTTCCTCACCTTGATATAAAATGTCTTTATTTAAATTTACGAAAGGGCACGAATAAAGGGGATCACTGGTTTCACAACTGGTCTTCTTTCTATTCTATTCTCTTTTTTTTTTTTTTTTTTTTTTTTAACCTCTCCCAGAGCGATTCGACAGATGTGTGTATATTGAATCGTATTAGGGACCACAAAATTAAAAGGAACGGTCAAGCATGCACAATAATTTGGAACGATAAAATACGATTTCGCAAATAGTTGATTTTTTTTATCCAAAAATAAATTACTTTATTAAATTTAAAGAACAAGTGATATAGTAGTTTTGTAAAAAAATAAAGAAAATAATTTCTCTCCATTCTCGTGAGAATTTCTTGTCTTAATAGTGGTGGTTTATTTTTGTTAATGAATTGCAAGAATTGACCGGCCAATAAAGGATAGAAAGGTTTATAACTGACCAGCGGCCGAGAAAGGTTTAAAAGTTTAAACTTATTACAGATTGCATCTTGGAATAATGGACCAGCTGCGGATAAAGGATAGAAAGGTTTAAAAGTTGATGAAACTTATTACAGACCCGCATCTTGGAATAAAGAAAAATAATTTGAATTTGAAATATTTTTTAAAAGTTATGTACGTGTTATCTTATCTTACCAGGTTGTAGTGTATTTTCTCACCTGTGTCTACATACATTCTTTTCCTTATCATCAGTAGTAGTAATATCCTTTCTTTCTTGGTTGATCCTCAAAAGTTGAACATTTCTAATGGCCTTATGATAAGGCTCATTTTAATTGGGTCCTTTATGGAAGCAGTGCAAATTATAGGCAAAATGAAGAAAAATTTCAAGTGTGTGGGCCACACCTGATTTTAAAAAAATGTATGGTAGACAATGCAGTACACATATCTTTGAGTTGAAAAAAATAAACACTATTATTAAAATGCACGACAGCTGTGCAGCCTGTTGTCATCTGCAGATTCCATAATTTGAAATAGCGGTCAATTTACATTAACAAAAAAACAATAAAATATATGAAAAATACAGCCGGTAAATATTTTTTCATTTCGCTATATTTAATTATTCATCCTTGTTATATTTTTATATAAATTTCAGTCGAACCATGATATAGAAAGAATAAAAAATATACTTTTTTTAAAAGGATATTGGAATAAATCGATAAATTTAAATGAATAAATTTTTAATATTGCATGAACTTTTCACAGATGAAAAGCCTGAATTATAATTAAATAAAACTAAAAATTTGCTGGAAAAATTATTTTACTTAATTTTCCTGTTTTTTTTTTTTAAAATCCCAAAGTAAGTTACGTTCCAGCAGTTCCTGGACATTGTTCTAAAAATGGTAAACATAATTAGGATCTCAAAGGATATATCTGTAAAAGGTGTAAAAAAAAATTAAAAGTTGGGATAGGAATCATATGGAAAAAAATTCTTCTCCGAAATTTTTTTTTTTTTTTTTTTTTATTAAATTCGTCCTTTAATAAATAAGTATCGAAAATTTCATTAAAATCTAATATGCTGATTCTTGCCAGATTTTAAAATTTCTCGCGTGTTGATTTCACGCTGAAATTTTCATCCATTTTTGTTCCTAGCAAATTATAACTACGATACTGGTGTCTATGATTACTTACATCACCCATTAATTTCATATTTAAATGTTACATTTCATTCCTGGTTATCAAACTACTCCACTTTTTGCCTTTATTTTCCCAGCTGCTGGAATGACTCCCTTAAACATGAATGAGTTGCAGTTGATTAGAGAGTAAACAATACCCTTTTAAAAGACAACACCAATGCCTTCTTAGAACATTGATCTATAAAGTGCTTGATGTGTCTCTTGTTACAAATCTAGAATCTGTTAACAAGCTCTTTATTTATTTTTATTTTATTCTTTTGTAGGGTCCGGCCCAGGAACTTCGAAAAGATGTTCAATTGGGGGCTGTTTCTCTGAAAGACAAATTCAGTATTGAGGTACAAAATGATCTTCGTCATGGTACTGTGCGGTATGGAACTGAAGTATTTTCTGCAAAGGTAAATCTCTTTGCAATAAGCTGATCACTTGTATGACACTGTTTTGTTATGTGTTCTGTTTGCCACCATAAATAAATTCCACTATTGCTTTAAAAGCTATTTCATAACCTATTGTAATTGTTGATAAATTCCATTGATTCAAGTTTTTGCATTTTTCACCAAATGGAACACAGCAGACTGCTTTTTATATTTGACTCCTTTAACCTAAAGAATTTCTGTCCTAATATCTAATCTTTAATATTTTGTGAAAGTCGCTATTTTTGTGTCATGTTGTATGTATCTGTCTGCAGTGAGCATCACAGCCAAACTAAAAGTACCTGAGGTCTGATGTTTAGCATGGATATTGACTTATCCTATGTTATTTTGTTTTTTGAAAATTACAACACTATTGAGTTTTTAGTAATAAAAAAAAAATTATTTAAAAAAAAAAACATTTTGATGTGTTTGTAAAAATGTGTTTGTAAAAAATTATTATTGGATGGAAGTTTTACTGTTTTAATATTAGATATCTGTATTTTTATAAAGTATGATTTTGATTTCCTTGAAGCTTATGGACTCTCCCTGCATGATGGAAACATTAAAGACAGTTGATCAAAAGACTTTCTACAAAATAGCAGATGTAATGCAAGTAAGTCTCTTTTGTTCATTCAAAGAATTTAAGATCACATCCATAAATCAAAAGTAAATTTTTAAAAGTAATTACTTTTCTGTGTAGTCTTTTGGCTTTTACAAACACTTCTCACTTTTACCCACAAACCTTTTTAATGCTTTTCTTTTTTAAATTCAAAGCCTCCAATTCATATTACAGACATTCATATAATAGTATAATTGTAATATGGTTATTATTAAAAGGATTAAAGATTACTAGCAAGATACTTTAAATGACAATATATAGGTATGGTATCATTTGCTGCATAACTTGTGATGTTTTATATACAAATTACCTCCATCTTTTCACATAACTTTATTGATCATTTATTTGTGTACAGTTATTGATTTGCTCATATGATGATGATACAAGTCAAGATGAAAATGAAAGCCCACGCAAAAAAGACAAAGATAAAAAATATCACTATCCTCATGGAGGTGAGTTGTTACTTTTTCATTTTATTTTAATCAATTGATGTGTACTTTTCATAAAATTTTATTCACACTAAGTTAAATGTCAATTTTAATCATTAAATATTTGAACTGTCAAATTAAAAATAATCTTGTTGTTTTTTAATATCACCAGAATATGCTTTTTATATTCATTTTTAATATTTTAACAGTCTGTCCACCTTTAAAAAATGTTCGCAAACGAAGATTTCGAAAGACATTGAAAAAGAAGGTATGTATTTTATGTCTTTTTTTTTTTTTTTTTTTTTTTTTTTTTTTTTTGTAACTATTATAGTCATAATTATTCATCATAGTGAACTTTTGCTCATCTGATTTTATATAAAGCATTTATTTTGCAATAACTTGTTTCATACATGTATTTAGATATATTCAAATCATTTTTGTTGCCAAAATACATTATCATAATTTTATTTAGATTGGCAAAAATAACAATTGAATATTATAAATTCTGATTTTATCTTTCAGTATACTGAACAACCTGATATTGAGAAAGAGGTGAAACGATTGTTTCGAATGGATGCAGAAGCCATTGATGTCAAGTGGGAAGTTTTAACAGAAGAGGAGAAAACCTTATCAGAAAGTAATAGCCAGAATCAAATTGTAGAATCTTGTGGCACAGTTGCAACATCAGAAGGTAAAATTCAGCCGAGTGAAAACAGCATTGGATTGGATATAGGTAAGTTCGGTTTGAGAATTTATTTGTTGTAAATATTATATTTAATTTTATAAATGCATTACCAATATGATCCATTAACTACCTAGAACAAAATGTCATTCATTTTGATACATAAATTGTATTCTCAGTAATAAGTATTTAGACAAATGTGATGACTATCATACTGAAAAATCACATTGTTATACAAAAGGGTAGGTTTTCAGCTAGTTTTAATGTTAAACTTTTCATTGCTGAAATTAATAGTTAAAATTAATACCATTTGGATAGTGTTGAGTTTGAATAACTTAAGAGAAAAGGATTTCTTGCTTGAAATTTGTTTTCAATATTTACTATGGTTAGCTTAGTATGGTACAAGATCACAAGTGTTTGAGCACCCAGTGAAAATCAAACTCCCATCACTAGTAATGGCTTATCTGGCAAGGCACACAGCCTGAAATTTATTTTCCTTCTCATAGGTGAGATAAGACTGAGAAAAGTTTATTTGTCTATTTGATATTAAAGATTTGAACTCAACAATTTTAGTTTCTACTTCTGTTTTACCTACTCAGCTACAACTTCATACCACAAAGTTATATAGGAACTTTTGTGAATTTGGTTTGGAATAGAACATTCAGAGTTTGGTATAAGGCAAAGTGGTCTTTCCCACACAGTTAATCTATATTTGTTATCAATGATGATGATGGCTAAAAACAAACGTTTTCCAGTGTAACGCATTACCTCCCCTCTTATAGAAAAATATTTTGAACAAACTCTAGCATCTTATTTCCATGCTTTTATATTTTGAGTGCATATTTCAAATAATATACTTAAATAACACTAACATTTATACACACCACACGGTCAAGTAGATACTCAGAAAGGAGGGGGGTGGCACTCAGTTGTGTGTACAAATTATTTTTGGTGGGAGAAAGGATAATTAAATTTCTTGTGACCTATATCTTTCTCCAGGTTACTCTTGAAGGAATTCATGTTTTCAGATGTGACAGTTGCTTGACTGAGCCTGTTCCACAGCATGGTCACTGGCATCCATATAGTACCCCCCCCCCTTGGATATTGAATTTCATTCTTTACCAAATCTTATAGTTCTGATTTTTTTTAAATTGTTTTATTTTTATATCTTTTGTTTTGAATACTTATTATTTGAAGTTGTGAATAATATTAAATCACCTAAAAATAAATGATAGATTCAATTTTCATTATAGAAAAATGGGTTAATGTTTTTGGTTAAAATCATATATGTTGCCATTTCCCAGGTAGATATATCATTTGAAGCTCCTAAATTATATAAAGCAGTTAAATCTGTAGTGGCTTAAAAATAAAGATATTTCCTTTACAAATTCTCCACAGGCTAATTAATCACCCAACATTACTGCAGAATGACACGCCTTCTGCTGGCCAAAGTTGAACATTTTTGGCATTAATCTTGATTCATTTATTCAAGTTGTTGACAAAGATTTATTTTACCTTAGAAGATAATACATAAAACCTGCCATATTCCATCAAATACACAGCAAGATCTTATATGAACAGAATTCCAGTTTTCATCAAGTGATAATCATCGCTTTTTGCATTTGCTGTTGTCAAAAGTTACTGATTTTTCATCTCTAATAAAAAATTTGATGAAAAATGTTTCTTTTCTGATCTTTTTGTGTTTTCTATTTACTCTGCTTCATATACTGAACAGTCACTCATGTTTTTCCTCTTTTATTACAATTTAAAACAACAGACAGGAACGTCTGTTGTTTTAAATTGTAATTTTTGCAAAAATGAATCTTCATTAGTGGATTAATTAATAATTGAAGTTCTTTTATATTCACCTTACTAATGTTTTAACAAATATCCTTTTCATAAATCAATATATATAGAAATTATATTTTCTGTGTTCTTTTGTTAGATTTATTTTATCTTCATAATTCTGATCTTCCATATAGATTTTCATTTAAAGCCATAGTAGTTTATGGTGAATGTTTTCTGTTTTAAATGTTTTCCAAAAACTATGCACATAAAGCTTTTTTGTGTGTGTATATATTATATATT
>VCCN01000800.1:1033595-1057115 GCA_006491835.1 Architeuthis dux | reverse complement strand
ACCACGATTTAGCCTTTTAAAGTACTCAGATATGTAAATTGGCAGACGAGATATGAAATTCTGTTTTTTCTTTTTTTGTGTGTGTGCTGCCAGACATTTTGTTTTATACAAATGAGGTAGTTCATCCCAACTTTTTTCTTGGGAACATCTTTTTTTCTGAAAGAGGACATCCTAAGGGACATTTTGGTACCCTATTCATAGGATCCTGAGCGGCGGGTAGGCCCTGCCGACTCCTGGACTAGATGCTTATCCCGTAAAGAAATTCACGGAAATTCTCTTCCCTTGTTTCTACTCAGGGAAAGAGATTAGTTGAATGGTTGTGCTTTTAAACAACTGATTTGAGATAAAGAGGGTGTGCATCTCTTTGATGTAGATTTCAGCAATCCAGTCTACACTAAGGTCACTTATTGAGAACTGGTGTTGAGTGGCACCCGCGAAACAAAACGTTTTGGTCTCAGAGAGAAAGTGACGCACGTGCGTATGATTGACATGATTCCTTGTCAGATTTGCTTTTACCTAGGTTACGAACAGATGTTTTACGGGAATAATTCGTAGATTTAAAGTCTTTACATCGATGCAGGACGAGCGAGGCTTGCCGTGACACACAAACACAAAAGTGCACTGATGCGAGATGCAAACGATTCATGGTTGTTGGCAGTTGGTTGCCGGAAAAGAATTATACCATCCGAACACTCACATAACAGACAGTAGAGCCGGAGTTCAATACTGCAATGAGCTCTTTTAATCAATGATTGCATGTATAGCCAATTTGAAGAGTCAAAGGAAATTGTACAAGTGTAGTGACATATAAACAAAATTCGGCACAATCGCAATTCTGTGGTCCGTTTAGGAATTCCAAATATTTATTTTTAACAATTACGTTAACATTTTTTAAAAAACATCTTGATTATTTACGTGACACGGACGCTGATCCATCAGTCGTGCATTTTCCTCAGGGAAGTTCGTTCTTACTTTTCCATTCGAGTGTGTATTTTCTATTTTGGTTTATACACTAGATGTAACGTTATCACCTTCTTGGTGGTTGCGACAAACGTTCAACGACAGTTGGTTGACAGCCCGGCTCGTACTCATGACGAAGGAAAAGGTTTGACGCTTCTTACTGGTGTACAGAACGATCTTTATTTCGTGTTCACTTTACGTACAGTACAACTGGAGTACAACATTCAATACAACTGGAGTACAACATTCAGTACAACGTGAAAACTGCAAATAATAATGCCATGAATTAGGCGAATACACAAACACAATAATAGGCCATGAATTAGGCAAATACACAATACGTGAGAACGGTTAACATTGTAAACCGACATACATAATGTTTACGTTTGAACGTGTAAAGCCGTTAATACAACAATGAGGCCATGAATTAGGCGAACGAATACACAAACACAATAATGAAGCCATGAATTAGGCAAATACACAATACATATAAGAACGGTTAACATCGCATACCGATGCACATAATGTTTATACACAATACATATAAGAACGATTAACATCGTACACCGATGCACATAATGTTTACGTTTGAACGTGTAAAGCCGTTAATACGACAACGAGGCCATGAATTAGGCGAATACTCAAACACAATAATAAAGCCATGAATTAGGCAAATACATGATGCACAAGGAACGGTTAATATCGTAGATAATACACGCACAATCACTCAATATCTACTGGAGAAATGAGTTCATGAAGCTTGTTTGGAGTGGCAATCTAGATCGAGGCGAATCGAGCCAGAGCACAAAGGCTTGAGATAAAAGGTAAACAACTCTTTTCTGTTACCGTAATTCACCTTTGCCGGTGTAGATGGTCTTAGGATTTGATGTCGTGATCGGATGAGGAGAGGTCGTGCGCCAGAGACGATTCTCTGCGGGACTGCCGGAAGAGCCCGACAGCGCCTTAATATGGGCCACGAAATGTGTGTGTGCGCCGAACACGTGTTTCGGATTAACCCTGGAGTCACGAGGTCAATTTATTCTGACCCCGGCCTCGGCGCGAACGAATTTGGGGTCGCCTTTCTTCGGAGAAAATGTTCATAAATTTACCAGGGAGGTCCCTGGAGACTTTCGATCCCACTTATATTCTCGTTAGCGGTGACAAGGCCGGGCGAAAGACGACTTCGTCTGTCTGCGAAGGCCGGCTCCCTTTCATCGGGAGCGCACGGTGGCGCCTGGTGACTCCTCATCCCAAGTCTTACATCCGGACGATGGTTCCTTTGAAATTTCTACCCTATCTCAAACCATGTGCGTCTGACTTCAGCTACAGGTTTCGTCACTCTTTGTTGTGGACGGTGTCAGGGCGCACAAATATGTCCGGACTTCGGGAAGACGTAGGTTGGTCTCTGGAAAGAACTGGTCTGGAACGTAATGCAGGAACGAGACGGAGACGATTTTTTTTGTAAAAGAATATACTGTTTATTCGTAATTCTACAGAAATTTTTGTCAAACACAGATTCCCATAAAATTGAAAGGGTGCGATTGAGAGTGGGTGTCGAGGCAGGTTTCGGATGTGACTACTCAGTCCGTATCTGTGGGACACTCTGTTTTGCCTCCGCTCTGTCAGTCTCATTTATAGTGTGGTTGTTTATAGTTTCTAAAGGCTAAATTAATTCATCTTGTTTAGTCTGTATATTTTGAACTCACCCGTGCTCGTTCATTAAACAGATTTCTATTTTTAGGTATTTTCTGTCGATGTTTTGTCTTGAATTTCACTTTCTCCTGAGTTACTCTTTGATGTTATCAAAAGTACCCTGTTGTTTACCCTGTTGTTTACCAAAAGTGTCAAGTCGATTGTTTCATCTATTTTCATTTATGTACCTCTTCGCTATGGTACATAGAGCTGTCGGAACGAAATTCATAGGGGGGCTGCGAGCGAAGCAGGAAAACTCTTTTTAGACCACGCCCTTTAGATCGCTGGAAAACACCCCTATTGTAAAAAGTGCACTATTTAATTAATGGATATATGATGATATTCAGATATCTAATCGATGAAGATAATTATGAATAAAAGGCTGCTATGGAAATTTTTGAAAATAGAGCTTCAAAATCTGTCAGAAATCAATGTATTTTTCAAGTCATTCATATACTTTTTCTTTTATTAATCATATTGACTGCAAAATTATAACTGGGTTTTGTATATTCATTTACAGCAATTTCTTCTAGTTTTACTTTCTCCGTTCAATTCACTCGAGCAAAGACACTTCGATTCATTGGAAAGGAATTGACCTGACCGTAAAACGCAAAAATTGCTCTCTTCTTTAAATTGTTCTTCTGGAGCCTATGCTTGTGTGACTTTATGCGCTACATTTCTTCTCTTACTCACATCTCTGTTCGTAAATTGTCTAAAAATCTGCTTTCTACTATCTACTCTTTCAACAAATTCGTCTGCAACGTCAATCAAGCTTGTATTGTCAACTCTTTCTGTACATGAAGCATCATTAAATGGTTCATTCTGCTATTTGCTGTCGTAGACCCCAAGTATGTTTTATTCGTTCCGTGACGTAGAATGATCACTCACTGATAGCATTGGTTGCTGGCAATATAAGGAGAATATTTGCAACTTTAATCACCTACAACATTGCAACTTTTCGTGAATAGTCAAGTCTCTGAAAAATCTTAACCAGATCATAGATAGTGAATTGTCTCAATTCAAATTTTAAAACCTCTGTGGTTGGAAGCAAAAGAGGCAGCTGTGTCTCAAGCCTATATTTGTCGATATCATTACTATAGTTGGAACAGAACCCGTTTTCCCATTGATTACTGGTTGCTTTCAAGAACATCTCCTGTAGAAAGACGTATTTTCGGAAATCTGGCTGGTCAAATCTCTCTTTGATACAATTCTTTCTGTATCAAGTGCCTGAACGTAGATCTGGCGATAATTTTGGAGTTGACGGGTTGTGATGGGTTTCTGCATTGTCGTCATCAAGCCTTCGTGGCATAAGCACCATCGTTACGATCTTCTGATAGTGTCTTAATGACATCTTGAGCAATAGTTTCTCTGTGACTCTCTATCGATTCGTGTTTGTGGATTCCTTTGTCTTTTGCCAATGCTTTTTGCCAATTCTGGAAACCTGTCTCAGTGAAAGCAACTTTGTCGACGAAATCATGCTGTGTTGAAGTGCTTTAATACAGGTAAAACAGGGTGCTGAGTCGGGATCTGCGTCATAGTGCAACCACTTGAATTTGTCAAACCATGATGATTGGAAGGACATTTTGAGATTTTGCTTTCCAAATGTCAGGGCTGGGAATTTAAAATTCCGCGGCTGGTTCGATTCTGTCAATAACTTGATATGGGCACTTGGATTTTCTGATACAACGCTGGTTGTTTGTTTAAACGTAGAAGTTGATGCGGTGGGTACTTCTATTTCTGTTCTCGCTAACGACTCCTTGCTCATGCCTTTCTTCATCTCTACTTTCTTGAGGCTCGCCTCTCCATTTGTTGTAAACCATTTCGTTATCTTTGCCTCTGTTGGAGTCGATCGATTGGACTTTCTTTTAGACATTACGGTCGTTGAATTGAAAATCCACACAATACAGTATTAAAAATATCAAGTACATCTATGACTGAAATCTTTAAGATTCCGTCAAAACCAAGCGCAAAAACAAATCTACCTTAGAATCAAGTAAACTTGAACACGCAGAAGGAATGCTTTATATTTATGTGAATGAATTATATAAATGTTTCACGTAAGGTTTTAGTAATCAATTAACAAACAGAACTATCGATAATGAAGTGTTGTACATTTTGATTTGCCTCAGTGTATTTACCTCAGTATCCATTTCATGACCGAAGTGTCCTGTGGTTTGGTGACCTCAATGTATTAACCACAGGACACTTCAGTCAATACACTGAGGCCACCTACACATACACACACAGACAGAGAAATTCTCCAGTACCACTACCAAAATTCTCCATTTAGTCATAACCCTCGGTTGATACAGACATGAAAATCCGATTTCTCTGATTTTCCTTTTGAAAACGACCTAATAAGTCGAAACATGTTATGGTATTATATAAATTTCTTGCAAATTATTCTGAGTCTCCACATTGTCTTTTCCCCAGCATCATTATGTCGGATAACTTTTATCCTTTTGTACACCATATTTACATATGTATGTAACTTTTTGATGTTAGCCTTGTTTATGGAATTATCCGAATGTTTACAGGGCCGTCGGAACCGGGGGAGGGTGCTTCAGTCCCCCAATAATTTGCTAATATGTGTTCCTTATTTTTTCGAAAAATGCTGCAAAAAGCTAACTGCAAATCTTTCTGAGTCTCCACATAGTCTTTTTCCCAGCATCATATGTAAATATATATATGTAGAAGGGAAAGTTGTTTTTGAAGGGGTACCCTAAAAAATTTGATTATTAAAAAGGGATCCCCGAGTAACTAAAGTTTGAAGACAACTGCTTTAAGTCAAAGAAGGAAAAATATAATTTAATTTATTTTAAGGATAAGAAACCTAACCCAAGTAGATACTAATTCATTAATACATTTCTAACCGGACAATACGCGAAGGGTTAGGTTTGGGATTTAGGGCCACAGCGCGTTTTCCAGGTGGGCCACAGAGACTGCCAAATTCTTTTTTCCTCTTGTCAGGCATCTGGCCACACCATTTTTTGAGTTGTACCTGACAAATTTGATTCCTGAGTTCAGTGTTCATGATTTTTATACTTTTTTGCTTGCTTTCAATTAGTAACTCTCGCGAACTTTTGAAAACAAGGCGACATCTGTCGATAAAAGTGCCTGAAACTTGTAACCTGTCAATTTTATAGTAATAATCTTTCTGCTATTATTAAGGTTGTAGAAAGTTTTCATCTAAATATTATTTGTGTCAACAATATAAACTCGGCCATGACATGTCACACCAAAAAACAGGTGGGCCACATAGCGAAAAAAGGTTGGGAAACAGTGGTTTAGGGTTAGGGTTTAATACTTTAATTAAAGTTCCGACATCGGGCACATATCAGATATTAAGCTGATAATAACAGATACTACACTTTGCTCTTAGCCAAAAAGTCGATAAGCCGCATTCCTAACCGGACCACAGAATTGCGACCGTACCAAAACGTCAAATACGCACACAATGTGCGCCATACAAGCTCACAATTTAAAATGCTAAAATTGTAGGTTAATTCCAATTTTATTTTAATTGAACTTGTTTTTATATATTCGCTTGACATTTTATATATGGTATAATATCTGTTGTCAAAAGTAAACTTTCTGATATTAATCCATGTATTGCTCAGTCAATGCATTCCTTTAAAAACAAAAAAGAAGAAATCTTATTTACTAAAGAGACCCAAGGGCCTGCAATCTCTCTCCAGACAGCTTGGAAATACAGGCTAATGATCGTGATCCCCGGAGACAGACTATCCGCATGGGCATTGCAGACCCGGATGTGAGGAGTGGTCGGCTCGCACCAGAGAGGGAGGTCGAAGGAAGCGTGCTGCACCAACCCTCGTAACAAAAGCGTCTCTGTACATCTGTACCAGGTGCAACACGGACTGTCACTCTCACATTGGACTATACAGCCACACCAGACGATGCCTGCACCCAAAGTTCAGACTAAACTCCAGGGGCGCATCAGGCATCGTCTCCCGAGACTAAGCCGCCAATGAATGATTTACTAATTGTAAATTGCTGGAAATTTTAATGATAGAATTTTAAAAATTATTTTCCTTAGATAAAAAAAACGACGCCTTGTTGTTCTCGGTGTATCCTTGCTAAGGAGTAACTGTTGGTTTTGTTTGTTGGTTTTAGCGGCTCTGAAACTTCATTACATACTTGCTTGTTGAGACACTTTACCAGAAATCTCAAAAGAAAAAATTACTATTTACGCTTAAATCGCCTTCATTTCCATTTTTCTGTGTAAATTGGTAGGAATGAGCCTCCCTGGTGATCCCATCCACGTCTGAGAATGGAATTACCTGTTTAATTACTAAGTACTTTTTGTAAGGTGCAGGGCTAACCTTTTAGATGTTGGAGTTGACAATTTATAGGTGCCGGAGCGTTTCGTCTCGCTCATTTATTCTGTCCTTTTTTACCGAGGTGCCAGAGCGGCGCTCCGGTGAGCTCTGGCAGCACAGCACCTCTCGGAATAAACACATACACATACACATGACCGGTGCGAGAGTTTCATGCGCCCTAGGCGAGACTTAACATTTGCGTATGGGTTTTATGCACCTTAGGCAAGACTTAAAATTTTCGCCCCGGTTGCTTGATCTTCTATTATCGACCTATATATCGACACCTAGTGATATTTCAGTAGCCCTGGAAAGTAGCTACCAGATCAAATGCACAGCATTAATCTATTCGATCTTGTTGAGGCTCAACAACGACATTATATATATTAAAATAATGAGACTGGGAGTGCAGCAGCAAGGCAAGGAGAGGTGTTCTGGACATTTTTGCTATGTTATAATGACCACGTATAGCGCTGTTTCGTCTAGCGTTGCATTTTTAAGGGACGTATCTAGAGCGTTAATCGAAGTGTTTACTGTATTTTGACATATACGTCTACAAATCTCCTTTTCCAGCATAAACATCATGTGGTTATTAGGATTGCCATTTGGTATTTTTCAAGACCAGAATTGAGCATATTTGGTACTGAACAAAGCTATTTAGTTCTGAAAATAAAGATTTGGTACAAAAGGAAAATTTACAAAAGATAAAAAATCCCTTACACCCGAATGATTTGATACGACATAAATATACATGAACAATAGATTTAAAAAATATGTATTTTAATCCATTTTTTCTACAAGCTTAGTCTGATGGTGAATTTTAAATTATTAGATTATTTTGGTACTGAAGCTACTTAATTTGGTCTCAAGACCATACACATTTGGTGTTATACGGCAAAGGACATCTGGAAACACTGGTGTGGAGTAGCTATTTGCAAAATCGTTCAAATGGTGATAGAAGCATGAAATTTTGCATGTGGTTCACCTTTAGGCTACTCATTACGAAATGAACGTTAGCCACTTGAAAATCCAATATGGCCGCCATTTTACAAGATGGCCGCCCAGTTATGGCTAATGGATGCAATTATCTTCATATAATCAAAACAAACCGTCCAAAATCAGTATTTGGAGGGTCAATTCTTATATGTAGAAACACGGGGATTCTATTTTCGCAATATCTGAGTTTGTAGGATGGATTTATCCATTATTTTTAGAAGATTTAAGATGTTTTATGTCTCAGTTGTCGAGTATTTTACTTGATGATTCAGTTTTCATGGAAATTATGCATCTAAATACATCATTGAATATTTATTGGACCCTAGAATTGACGTACACACTTCTTTCGTGGTTTATCGTCCACACTTCCACAAAATTACAATAAAATCCATTGAGAACTTTTGGAGATATCGTGTGGACAGACATGAAATTTTGGCGATATTATGTGGTGTTGACATATAATTACGACGTAGGGGATGTAATTGTGCATGGATCCGCCCCAAAATTCACTCACTTCTTCTGTGGGCCATTTCCTACCCTTCCACAAAAATGTATGGAAATTCATTGATAACCTTTGGAGATATTATGTGGACAGACATGATCGTATACATAAATGAATGGGGGGAAACGGAAAATATCTCTCAATTATAAAGAATTCCTGGATCCGTCCAAAATTTAACATTCCTTACACCATTGCCCACCCTTCCACAAAATTTAATTGCAATTCATTGAGTACTTTCGGAGATATCGTGTGGAAAGACAGATGCGACCGAATACATATACCTCTCTAACGGCAGAGGTGAATGGAGATTATATAATATTCAAATGGTTCTTCGGCCGATTGAACTCCTTGTTATTTGAGATTTTTATAAGATTATATAAGTACAAAAAATGTATACTGGTTTCATTTCTCATTTAACGTTGAAAACTTGGCCGTGATTTCTATGTGGGAACTTCTTGGGCTGGAGGTACGAGTGAACTAGTGGTTAAAGGCACGGAGACTGGCGAACCGAGTTCAAACCTCGCCGTTTGTGTTCACTTCACACTAATGCCCTGGGGGAAGGCTAAAATAGCGCAGGGTGGAGTGAGTGACGCCACTTCGGGTGCTTGTCGCCTCTAAGTCTAATCCACATATAACAAACGGGCCGAGTATGTGGAGCCCAAGCAGAGGCAGTTGAAGCCGTAGCCAGCGCAAGGGCACTACTTACTTTACTACTTGATTTAACCTGTAACAACAATTAAAGAATAAGATGGCGTGACGATTTAGACAAGCTCAGAAGATACTGACGCCGCGACGCTCACGATCGAGAGATCTGGTGATTCTTGGGAAAGGTCTATGTCCAACGACGGACGTTAAAAGGCTGCTGCTGCTGCTGCTGCTGCTGCTGCTGATGATGATGATGATGATGATGAACAACAACAACAACAACAACGAACTAAATAAGACCCGATAGCCTCGCTCCAGAAACGATGCATGAAATCCAGGTTTTGGGCGGTAAAAGCCAAAGAAACGAAACTCTAACAATTTAGAAAAAATACAGGGTTGAGATGACCAATCAAATTTCAACCCATAGCATAAACAATTGTCATAAAATGCAAATTAATCTGAGAAATCTTTAAATTCAGCAGGAAGTTTAAGAAGGGCCTTAAATGAAGTCAAACTAAAACATGATAAGCAGTTTGTATTTTCCAGAAACAGTGAATGCTTTTGGGGCTACAGTTGAAAGTAGGTCAAGGCTTGATGAGGGTCGCTTTAATGCTATAAGTGGTCAATGAAATGAGCCGGTCTAGTATGGCGTATTTTTTCCATGAAAATGTCTGTGGTAGATTCATCTTAACAGTTATTGATGTTTCATATAAGCCATAAAACTAAAAATAATTCTCGACAATACTCTGTTGAATAACTTATTCAGAATAAGCTAAATGAATAAATGAAGTACGCGATAAAATCGACGCAAAATTATTACCTATTTTCACTATCTTCTGTATTATGTTATAAGCATCTTTTAAATTTAACTTTGTTTATAAATGAATTGTCTTTAAAATGAATTTGCTTTCAACATGAGTAAAACTTTTGATACCATTTACACACTACACAGCTGTACTCGATCAAATTGTGTATATTTGAAGTTCAATCGAGTGTTTTCTTCCTAAAACTGATCAGTAAATAACTTTCATACTTGAGCCTGCTCAACCATGACTAATCAGTGCAAATTAGCATGCAAAGTGTCAGTACATTGACTAATTCAAAGTGTCAGCCAAAAAGCCATTAATTGACCACAGCGGAAGTTAACACAAACCTTTGATGGTAAAGGAAGGGACGCACAATGATAATATCAGTTTGACGATAGTCAGTGTTATATCGAATCATAAAGGACATGAACTCATACAGTACGATGGTTATAAAGTATAGCATTGCACAGGCATTAATATATCAACATCGATGCAGTCAAAATTGTAACAAAACGTCCGTAATTTAAATCTATGAGTGAAGTTACCCATTGTATTATCTTTTACTATTTACCTTCATCTTAATTTTTATATTGTTTTCACGGCCTAACTCGGGCCGTCACTCTACGGCAGCGAGCAAACAGCGTGGCTCGGATATAATGAATAAGCTCCCGGTGAGATTCGAACTCACGTCCCTCTGGCTATAGGGAAGCCTGAAGTGAAGCTCGTTCATTAAAAAAATTAAAACCGTAAAATTAAACAATAAACATTGTAACAAAATGTATTTATTCTCCAGATGGTATGAATTCGTTTTAAATTTTAAAAAAAAGAAGCGAAACACTGACTGCGCTGATCAAAAAGATGATTTTTCAACTGACTTTAAAATACGTACTTTAAGCCGCAGCGTGTGTGTGTGTGTGTAAAGATAATTTTTCAATTTTTTTAAAGGTTAATATTTTAGATTTACAATGGAAAAAGTATCAGATATGACATGTATTTTGAAATGATTGCTGATAAAAATATTAATGTGAAAAAAAAATCTGAAATTGAGCGCGTTTACCGAACAAAACCGAGTAGCTAAGCTTAGGTAATAAAGGATGGCGAGGATCGAGTTTATCCAATCAAATGCAATCTTACAAAATGTGTTAGCTTGGCGCCGTTTTTACTTACAGAAATATCGGTCGGCGGAATTTTAAGTTTTCTGTACTCGTAATTTCTTCCGCTTAACTAGTGTATGTATATTTGAAATAATCTTAATAAAATGCATTGTAAATGCGTGATCAAATGAATGATGTAGAAAGAGAAGTGTTTTTAAAACCCTCTATATCCATCACTTAACTGCTTCTTCTTACCCATGCAAAATATTAAATAAACTCCTTCTTTCCTTAAAAAAGACTTCCAATTATTTTGTTACGTCTCTGCAGTTTTTACTGTATTTTTTTTTTTTTATCACGGTGTACTTTCGGTTCTGTTACCTGCAACTAACAACACCTTTTTTTAATGAATGTCGGAAAATGTATTTTTTAATGAATCTCTATAATGTTCGATCGTAGTTAAGCAAGTCATTCGTATTTTTCAACAATCGAAAATCCGAAAGAAGTTCGAGCAAGAAGAAGCAGGACTAATGATCTCCCGCCACCATCACTCCCTCCTCGTCTTTCTTATTCCTCCTCCTACTTCTTCTGTTTGCTTCAGTGTTGCCATTTTTTCTTGTCAGTTTATATCTAGAATTGCCTCCAATTATATCTAGAATTATCTAGATTCTCATGAGATTTATCTAGAAAATTATCTAGATAGTATTTTATCATTATTATTTAAATTGTTACGACTACTTTTTACCTTCATCTTAAATTTTATTAGCTGTTTTTTATCGCAACTTTTGCTTAGACCGATTACCCTCTGACAGTCAGCAAATAGTGTTGATCGGAAAATGAAGAGTAAACCTCGGGTGGGACTCGAACCCACACTTTTTTCCGATCAATGCTATTTGCTCACTACCGGAGGGTAATTCGTTCTAAGCAAATGTTGCGATAAAAAGCAACTAATAAAATTTAAGATGAAGCTAAAAAGTAGTCATAAAATTTAAAAAATAATGATTTAAAATACTTCAACAAAAAAAAAACCCGGAGAAATACTTATATTTTAATAATGTTAAAGTAAATCTTAATAAAATTTATAAGTAACTTAAACAAAACTATTTTTATTTACTATGTTGTTGATTATCTAGCTTAAAGTTTTAATTGTTTTGAAAATAATAATAATAAATTTCTCCTTGTTTCACTTCATTCCAGTCTGTATCCTGCTTATTTGTCCATTCAACTAAATTTCTCTTTGTTCAACTTTATTAATTACATCTTCAGATGCACACAAATATTGTATCACTTTGCATATTAAAGAGATATCTTTTGTTGGATGCAACATATTATTTGCAGAGAAAAGTGATAGAATCTTTAAAATTTCTAAATTCTCAGGAAGTCTTAGTTTTATCTGTTTAACTTATTCCAAAAGAAACTGTTGACATTGAATTCTTAAAGTGATCTCCTCATTTGTTGTAATGAATCCATTCTTTAATAACTCTTATATTTTTAAATCAAATCTTCACCCTGAATATGGTTTGGGGGTTAATACTCTTCAATATTACAGGAAAACAAATCAAATCTACAGGTTGTAGGTATCGGTCTTTTGCCAATTATTTCAAAAAGAAGTATAAAATGATCTAATAATTTAACTTTGTCAGCAGTTTTGGATTCAAATAATTAATGTACCCTTTGCACTTCTTCTAAAACAGGAAATACAGATAACAAAAAGGCTAGATTTGATTTTATCTGAATACATTTCAAACAGAATTTATACAATATAGCAGATTTCACTAGTTCTTGTAATTTCAAAGTGGGTCTTTACTTCCAGCCATTTGTACTGCTGGTTGAATAAATAACTATTTTATGATTCATGGGGATTTTTAATGGAGTTGCACCATCATTAAGGGCTTGATATAAATGGGTATACTTTTGCTGTCTAACAGAAGAATGAGAAAACCATTAGTGTGTTTCTGCAAACTCCAGGTTTTCTGGGAAATGATGGAGTACAGACAATGCCAATGTAATGGTTGGAGTAAATAAAGGCTTATTTACTCCAACCATTACATTGGCATTGTCTGTGCCAATGGCAGAAAGTCTTTTCAAATCAAGGTTCATTCTAATTAACAGCTTCTTGCGTGCTACCAAAATACTGTCTGCATCTCCTTTTATTAACTCCTTAAGTTCAAAATAAATAGATGTGACTTTGTTATAAAGATTGCTATAATATATAATGGAAACACTAAGTAATTTAATGATACTTATACCATTTCATGGGTCAAGCATGATAAATGAGAACTTCACACATGGTTTTAAAATGAAATTATCTTTAAATTAAATTGAATTAAATTAGCACTATACTTACATTGTAAATCGACCCCCATCCCCTCTGGTAATTTAAAAAGTTAATCTTTCTCAAACATGAAAGATTTCTGGAAGAAATGAACATCACATTCATTCAAAGCACATACAAATATATAAGAAAAATCTCTTATCAAAATGTTTAGAATTCGATTGCGTGGTGGACCTGGCATGCAAAAAATTTCTTTTTTCTTTTTTATTTATGGTGAATTTGTTGATATTTTTGGTAATTTTGGTGAATTTCATAAAATTATCCAGAATCATCTAGATTTTATTTATAATTATCTAGATTTATATCTAGTATCTAGGCACCTATATTCAGTATCTAGACACAACTTGAAATATCTAGATCTAGATATAAAATATCTAGAGTGGCAACACTGGTTTTCTTTAGCTTTTAGTCTCCATATTGGTTCGTTTTTGGCTAACGTTGTTATCCACCAGATTGTCCCTTTTGTCCACCTCTCACTGGCCTGGTTTCAAGGTAAGGTCACTCTCAAGTATTTTCAGTAGGGAACATTTACCTGGAAAATAAGATGAAAAGAAGATCAAAAGTTGTATATGAACCAAAAAACGATGTAGGAAAATAGGGTTGGCTGAGGAAAAGGAGGAAAATATTTATTACTACATTAAATAGAATAAGAACCAAATTTAAATATACGGAAGAAGTAACTAGAATCACTGGATGTTACAAGTAAATATTCTTTTAAGGCAAAAAAATAATTTTAAAATATATTAAATCTTAATAATACAGTTTTTCTGTGTCATGAAATTTCTATCTTCATTGTTTAATTTCTAAATTGCGTCAAATCGGAAAATTATGGGACATAAACTATTGCTGAAATAAAGTAGAAAATTTGAGTGTAATTTATTAAATGTATTTTATTTCGTTTTATTACATTCATTGTATGAATTGCTTTCTGAAATAACTTTCAGAGAGACCTTAAAATCATGGGTGTTTTGAATTAAATAAAATAGGTTTAATTTTAGAATAACTGTTCAATAGATGGCATTTATTGAAGGCTAAACAATATTTTACATAAATATTTTTTCTCATTATATCTGGTTAAGAAATTGCCTTTAAACACGTGTGTGTGTGTGTGGGTCTTATGTCTTATATATTATTTAGGCTTGTGAAACTTAAATATTTACTTGAAAATGTTGATGAGATCTACTTTATTTAACACTGTTGTGTGTGGAAATTGATTTTGTTTCCCTTTCGCTTTGGAGAATTGAAAAAACATTTGTTATGAAAATATCTTAAAAAATCCTGATTGTTTTTGTTATTTTGGGTTTATCACATGAATAAATATTGAGCTATGATTATGTCGTATTCCTTGCTTCATAATTTCCCCTATTTCCTTGAAAGGAATGTAAATGCATTGTTATTCCTGATGAGCTATTAATATTTTCATATTATATTAAAATGTAGATTTGATTTTTGAGTATTGATATTTTAAAGTAAATCCGATTATTTGTGGTATAAGATAATAGATTGAATCCCTGTAACGGTAAAAAGTTGTTCTTCCCCTTTGCCTAACCTAAACATCATGGCTGCCTGTAATAAAGAGAAAAATATTCCGGTTTGAGTTTTCTTGTTGAAAGTCTGATGTCAATTCTTTACTCCTAGGAATATTTGATTGTGACACAAAATTGTTATATTATCGCATTTACTGGAGATATTTACAAAATGATAGAAATTGTAGGAGAAAGGAGACTTAGATGTTGTCAGTGCAAAGTCGGAATTAATCGTCTTTTACGTGGTTGAAAATCTAATCATTTTCTGATTGTTTTCATTTGCTCTGTTTTCACTCTTTGTTCTAGATATATGTCTTTGCAATCATGAACCCTCTTCGATTATAAGCATTTCTGGATCAGTTTAAATCAACTTCTTTTAACATGTCAAGAACAACTATAACAAATCCTTTTTTATTCACTTTATCAGAGTAAACCTAAAAAAAAACACTCACTATTTATTCATAATGAACAAACTGCACTCATCATCCATGTGTGTACACTTTTATTTATTTTGATTTTTTTTAAAGCCTGTTTTCAAATTATCTTTGACATTTTACCCTTCTTCGTTTATTGCTCAGTTTTTCACACACATATAATCTTTATGATAATTTAAATTTTGTTCCGTTTACTAAAGTTCTTTCATTACTTTCCACTGTATTTTTATCCTCGTTTGCATAGATATCATAAAGGCAAATTTCATCTTGCTCTGGAATATTAAAAGGAGGGAATTAAAATTACTCCCTAAATGGGTTTTTTTGTATGCTCTTATTCTATGTAAGCTGCATTTATGAATTGCATTATTTTAAAACTAACCAGCTTTTCTATATTTGTGTGGTATGGTATTGTGTAAAACTAAAAGTGTTTTATTGTCAAACTACACAGTTTCTCAAGGTTTTGATTATATTAAGTTTTATAAAGTAGCCTAGTTCATAAACTTCTCTGTCGGAGGTCGATGAAGAATGTATATTGTTTTTCTTTTGCTTAGCATTTCGTTCAAAGTAAAGGAAGAAAATATTACACGGGAAAAGAAAAACAAAAACATTCATACAGGGTGTATTTTTTATTGTTTTTGGCGGGTGTATTATTATTTTCTTCTTCTTTTCCAAAGTTCTTTACGGACAGACTGATTTGTCTGCACGTGTAATTTTAATTTTTCTACAAAAGTTTTGGCTTGAAGGGAAATAATGTTTGTTAAATGATCTGTACTGTCTACAAATAATGTACGCAAATAAATGCCGGCAATGATGATAGCCACGGAAGACTAAGTATTTTAGTAATAAAATTGATCTATAAATTTTAATTATATATCTTTTATCTTCGGTTTTGCACATTATTTGTGTCATGGTTTACAATCGATCGTAATCATCATCATCAGAGATTTTCAACCTGGGTGCCGGTGGTGGGTAGTTAGTGAAATGAGCTGGAAAACAATCTCAAATCACCAAATATATATATCAACTTTTAACATATATTTTTCTTTGCTTATATAAAAGGGAGTTCCTCCAAAATTCAATAAAATTTCGTGCAAATTAAGTTATTTTTTAATTCCTTGATTCTTAAGTTAACATCGATATTTTTTATTGCCCCACCCGCACCGCTACATTTTAAGAAAAACTTACATTAACAGTAGTGTGTACGTAAATATACACGCCTCATCCTATTGTTAGGATAACTTTACCAAAGTTTATATATTCAAATTCACAAACACTATTAATGAATGTATAGTTTACGTAAGTTCTCCTTCGTGATTTTTAGATGTTTTTCGGCTTGAATGTTCCCTACTGGTTTGATAAGATACCACATGCTTGTTAATGTTCAATGTTGCTTAACTAACAAATTGTTTCTTATTCTCTAGACTAGAAGCTTCTCTTGTCATCTAATGCTTTAATAACCATTACAAAAATTGTGATTATAAATCTGTTGACAGCATGTCTAAAATTGCAAAATTTGAGTCTCTTGTCCATAGATGTTTTGATTATTAATTATTATTATTATTGTTAAACCTGCTCTTATAAAAGCTCGAACTCTTTGCTACTCGCCATGTTACCTTGAGTAGGACTCACTCTTCACATCACGATCTCGAATGCTAAACCATATCAACAGACTTTCCTTAATTCCTCTACACATTTCTGATGTGAGTGCATTAAAAAGAATCCGTATGACATTTTTTTTAAAATCCATGTTCATGTCTTGTAAACAAACACTTCATCTGTATTCAATATTCTCACTTTTTTTCTCATTATGGCGGACAGTGGTTGGTTGTTTTAACTTCGCAACTTCTTATCATGGAAGTAGTTTTAGTATTAATATTATTATTTTGATTAACAAATTATTATTTTGTTTTGCTCTTATTTAATTCTTAATTTTATTTTCAATAAATATACTTTTTGTTTTTTTTTTAATCCGGAAGTAAATCCATAACGAGCCGCCATTTTGGTTTCTCTAATGGCCAAACACCATTTTTTTTTTTTTTTTTTTTTTTTTCCCTCTTCTTTCCCTACTTTTTTCCCCCCTTCTTTTCGCACTTTTCATGTTCTACATAAGACTTTTCACCTCGATATTTGTCAAAAAATTGGAGCATTTGTAAAATTAATCTTTAAATAATAAAATGACCATACTGAAAAAAAGAGACTAACTCCTACTCCCATTTCTTTTTTTTTTCAGTTGTAGTGGAAAAGTAGTAAAAACAGAACTCCTAATAAATTATTCAATCAATGTGTTGCTTAAAAGTAGAAAAAATAAAACCTTGGTATAAACGGGCAACATATATTATTTTATCACTGTTATTATTAGCTTGTTAGTAAAAAATGACGATTATTTACATTACATATGGATCAGTGTGTAGTATCTGTGCGCACTGCCTAGGATCAGAGTTTAGTATCTGTGCTCTTTCTTATTATTTACCAAACGAAGTTAAGTTAGATAAATTCGCCGGGGATGCGAGTCATAATAAACATTTTTTTTAAATTTTTTATTTACCAAACGAAGTTAGATAAATGCGGCGAACACGTGGACCATAACGAATTTTCTTATTTACCAAACGATGTTCGTTAAATGCCGCAAACTACCGAAGTTAAGACTTATTTACCGAACGAGGGGCAACCATCGGGTATAACGGACTTTCGGCTTTAACGACAACCCCCTCCCAACAGTCCCCATAAATTTATTTATATCACATGCCATTGTATGGATGGCAGTTCATTTGGAAAGAGAGCAGAAATGTCTATTTCACTGAAGGAAATCTGAAGCAAGCCAATTGTAAAAATACACACCTGACAATCAACAAAACGTTCAAGCACGTGACCTGCTCTATTTGTCTATTCCGTATCATTATGTTTTTAACAAGATGACACTGTAGAAACCAAGAATTCATAGTGCGGGTGGGAAATTATTTTAGAGATGTATACTGTCATATTCCTAAAGAATATGAATGGTTCCACCTCAGAATACTATTATTTCATGTTGAAGGTGCAGTTAGTTTTGAAAGACTGCATACATATAGTTGACAGAATGCAGAAATTTAATTAGTAATGACAATGAATGGGTTAGGTGCATGACTGAAGCTTTGTTAGACCAACTTCCTTCTCGCATCACACACGTTTGACTTAATATGTTCTTTAAATAAACCTAAAAATCCAGTGCAGCTCCATTGACAGTTTGAAGATAATACACGATTGCATCAACCAAGGAGATTCTGTGGAAATTGCAAGAAATAGATGCTTAAAAAATATTGAAAATGCGTGATTTAAAGTCTTCGATTTGCCTGGGAACAATTTCTTGCCACTCGTACTGGCACATCAAGCATTTCCCGACTGACTGGGATCACGGTTGCAAAGGAAATGATGAGGAATGACAAACCGTTTGGAGACAAGAATTATTATTCTTGGAGATGACTTCCGTCTAACAGCCGATGTGATCCCAAGAGGGTCAAATGCAGATATCATTCCAAGTCATGTATTAATCACTCACTGACAATATGAGAGTAGCAGGACAAGATGAATTCTCTACGTGGCCTCTTAAAGTTGGTGATGGAACTCTAGAAAATGATGCAACAACTGATCCAATTATCAGCAAAATTCCTAAAGATATGGTCATTGAAATAAATATATGGTGAAGCAATCTATGTCACAAGTGCTGAAGCAATAAATGAACTGTCAACAAAGATGATTCTCACGACAAAACACAAAGATACGCTAATGTTCAATATTTACTCATGGGACCATATTCCTGGAGATGTCACAACATAAGTAAAGACTGGCAACTCAGTGATGATGAGGAATTTAGGAATCTGCAATAAATTTCCCTTTTGACTTTTTGAATCAACATATTTTGTCAGGGATGCCTCCTCCTGAATTGAATCTAAAGAAAGGCTCCTAAGGAATGGGCTTTTTAATGGTACCCGTCTGATTATCCTATTACTACATGAGCTTTTTACTCGCGCACCCGTACTCACAGGAAGCTAAAAATGAAGTGCTGATACTCTTAAGCGACACAACCTTACCTTTACTAATGAAAAGGCCTGTATTCAGCCATGGCCAACTACATGTAGCTCTGAGTAGAACAAGGGATCGGACTAACTTAAAAGTACAGATCAAATATTACAACGGTCAGGATAAACTCATGGAATCACACTTCTTTACAAAAAATATTGTTGTCAAAGATTTATTGCAATACATTTTACACTCTGGTCCAAGGCAGAACACGGGTACTATGCTGGTAATAAATAATGTTCATAGTTATGGACATAAAAATCTACCAAAAATAAACCCTCATCTCACAAAGCCCATCATGCTGACCTCTATATACTTATGCATAATTATTTTGTTTACATTTTAGGATTTTTAAAAATTTCACAAATTTAAAACAATTAATGGAGTAAATAATTAATGTATGAATTTGTCATAGAAAGTCAGTGATAGTATTGGAAATGTGCATTGATTTTTCACCAATTTTATAAATAAAAAAGAACTTTTCTCAAAGAAAGTAGGGAAAGGAGATGTTTCTATTAATAGCTGCTTAGAAGTTAGTTTATTCACAACTTTCCTGGATACAAGTATTTTTAATGATCAAGAGATCATCCAATTTCCCTTTGAAGTCTGGCTGTCTGTAGTCAATAAACTTCAAACAGACCGGCTCTTCTTATTGTTGGCATTGTAATCTTCTTATAACCTAATATATAACTTATAAAAAATACTTGAAAATATTAATCACTGCTACCCACAACAGACCAGTTTAAACACTGTTGCTTTGCACACGCACTCCCCTCAATGAGTAGGGAAAATGTTTTTTTAAATGAACATTCACCTCCAAAAATGTTAGTGGTCAGTTCAATTTACAATGTAAGTTTATGCTAAATTGTTCCCTTGGTTTGTGTCCACCAGAATTCACGATTACTTTTTTGAAAATTTGGACTTTTTAGTGATTGCATCCCAATAAAAGGCAAGAGATTGATTGATTTGTTTAGCGGCATATCAACCCTGAAGGCAAGAGAAGTTACTTATTCATTGATCACCCCCAATATGGCATGCTGCTTTATATGTCTGAAAGTGCAAGGGAGAGAACTCTTGTCATTTTGACAGTCTTCTGGGATGATAATCCATGAGATCAAACTAGTGCATCTATGGTCTGATTTTCCGGCTTGTTTTGTTAGTTTCTCTTAATGTTCCTACAATACATATCAAGAAAATTGGCAAATTACATCTGCAGTCATGGGCTTATATCATAAAATAAATGCATCTCATTCAGAGAAACTAACCCTTTGTGAATGAATGGTAATATAAACCAAGCAGTTTGTTGAAATTTAAAAAAATCACAACTGCTAATTTCTTACAATGATATTTTCTGTATAAACTGTAATAATTCCAGGTAAATTTGATAAATAATTTAAAATCTAGATAATTTTTGTAGAGTTTAAAAATACCAGAAACATTAAAAAATTAAACACCACTTTTGCCTTAAATAACCTCACAAGATAAAAAAAATGTAATCTGTTTAAAAAGATGCTACTTCTAAGAGGGGATACATAATTGCTGATTTCAAGGATTGAACTAACATCCGATTAATGATTGTATGTCCTATTCATTCATAGTTATTCACTGGGCATGTGAGAATGTAAATATTCTCTTTATACTAGCCTCTCTGCCTCTCTTTTAGTTTGAGTTACTATATTTTTTATTACATTTATTAAATAATATTTTTGTTTTATTATTTGCATTAGCTTGAGAATATTTTTCTCTTTTTAAGTCTTGTATATTAAGCCTCAAATTTACTGAATAAATGTACAAATGACTTTGCTACAATGTGTAAACAGTTTTGATCTAAACAAAAAAGTATATCTGGTCATAATTGAAAAATAAATTGTAAGTGTAAATTACAAGGAGAATTTGTATTATAAAACAATCTTTTATATTTTTAATGTAAAACTATTGTTAAAAATTGAATAGATTTATTTTCTTGATAAGCATTTGATTTGGATAATCCAGAAAGAAAATTGATCTAGTTGAACAATTAACAAAATCTCTTAAGTGCTCAATTATAAGAGGCACTTGCTGTAGAGTGAGGGTTAGTATGTTAGTTTTGCAGACCATTCGATGGTGTAGAGAGTTCAATTCTCTTTGGGTGGGGTACCGTGGTCATCTTGTGTCAGAAAGCTTTTAAAAAAAAAGGATTGTATAAAAACACATTTCACCCTGAGTAAAGTTGAAGAAATGAGTATTTGTGTAACACAATTACTCGACAACTGGCTATTGTACGAAGTTGACTGTTGCCAGATATATTAGTCAGCACACCAGGCGGTGCAGTGTATATTTTGAAATTGTTTAGATCAGCGGTTCCCAAGAAATCTAATAAAAATAAATATATCTTTTATAAAGCTATCTTCATGTTGGTCATTAAACGAAAACGCAAGGATGCTCTGCCTCTATTAGCGTTACCGCTCGCACTGTAACATGTCTCTAAAACGCTAGCTTTCTGTTGGACGTTACATGGAAATATAAGGATGCTCTGCCTCTCCTAGTGCACAACAAGCCTTACGTAATTTGGGGGGCACGACTTCACCCCCTGTCCTCTTGGCAGGGGTCAGAAAAATGCCAAATTTTATGACTCACCACTGGCAACAATATCTCCATTCTTTTTATAGTTTCTATAAATTATCTCGCTTGACTTTTGCTCTTTAGAATACATTTTGCATTGATCGTTACTTACTGCTAATTACTAATTACGATTATTATTTTATATGGCAGGCTGCTCCACAAAGTCTGACCCTTCTAAACATGCACATTTGGAATAGGCACTGCACTAGTGTGAAAGATTTTTTAAAAAAGTATAAGTAGTAGAAAATGGGAGGGGAAAACACACAGTTTCAATGCAGTGAGTCCAATGTTGCAACACTGGAACGATTCTTTCCAGGGGCACTTTCTCGCTTATCACCGGTAATCTATCGAACTCCGAGTGGCTACGACGTCATTCACAGTATAAGTCCAAAACGCGATTCAAGTGTGGCTTCAAGTGGCAAGTCAAGAGCGAACTGCCGGGGCCTGTTATAGCCAGCAACTCGCCACATCCGGGTTGCTGGCACTCAACTCACGGGTCACCCATGTTCCACTTCGTCTATATATGTTGGCGACCCGTTTCACTCGGCTTTTGCCTGCCGTACCTCAAGCAGGTCATTTCCCTGTGCAAGTCCATTTCCACTTCGTTGCCACAGTACTTATAGATAGAGTTGTTGCTATTTCTTTCTTTGATATAAGTTTGGTTTTCCTAAGTTTATTTGTCATTCCTTTATTTTCCTAAAACCTTGATTTCTTATCTTCAATCTTTTTCCATAAGAGACATTTTCCAGCTGGGCTCGTGCCAGTGTGACCCATCCGTCAAACTGCGTGGTAGCTGGTGTGAAGATGACTACATCCCTAACCAGTTAGCTTAACTAAACTTATAGAATCTTACCCGAGTGGGTTTTTATATCTTGCCACAGTGATTAATGTTATTGTGTAAGTAATTTGACAAGATTGACAAAAGAAATGGTTTACTTCCTCATCCTCCCAATTTGAAGCCCATTTCTTTATTATAAAGCTCATTCGCATAGTCTCTTCTTCTTCTTGAGATCGTGTAGTTCCCCAAGTCATTTAAAATGCATATTTGCAGCTGTGAGAAACTTCACTTGTTTGACTAAGATTAACTTTATGTATTTCAATTGTTCAGAGTTGCTCGTTAGAATCATCCTTAAGCTTTCTTTGTCCATAAAAGATTGTGTCAAGCTCTGCTTATCTTTCTAACCAACCTGCTTTTTTAGTTTCAGAATTTAATCCAAACAGACCTCTTACCTTCATTCACATCTCCACATTCAATTATTAGTCATACATTTACTTAATATGAAAGCAAACAACCAGTTTAATAAATGGTACTAATAGTGTTCTGTATTCAACTACGTAGATAATGGTATCTACTTTGTATGGCCTTTGTCCTATCCAGTTTGTAAAATATTTTTACATTTTTAAGAAAATTAAGCTGGACGTAAAATCAGTCGGTAATTTGGTAGCTTGATAAACTACTTGTAGGAAGATAAAAATGTCGATGATAAAGTTGATTGAAGTACCTGTCCTTGAAAATCACAGCAATGCTTAAAGGGTGGG
>VCCN01000800.1:1018784-1033579 GCA_006491835.1 Architeuthis dux | reverse complement strand
CATTTTTGTATATTTTCACAACATACCCTATTTCAATCTGAAATGGAAATATTTTAAATATGTATGCAGACTGTTGGAAAGTAGATAATATAATCTTTACAGCTTTGAGTTGTATTATTTATGAGTAGCTATAGTGGTTGAATTGGTATGACTACTTATAACAAGGACAACTAAAAACCTGTATTTTCTGTACATTTCATGTCACGATCTTTCAATCTGGAAAAATAAGACAAACTTTCACCTTGTCTGTATTGTTGGATAATAGAATCATTAATTTGATATCAGCAAATCCAGAGTTATGACATTTAAAATTTGACAGAACACTTAGAAAGAGAGGCAGAGCTAATGAACTTTGTATACATATATTGGGTGGCCAAAATGTTTGTTGGGTTTATTGAGTAAAAATAAGAATAATTTTATTTTTAGCCTTAACTTTATTGAACAGCATATTTACTGTTTTGTTCCATTATCATTTGCCATATTTCAGGCAACTTCATAATTCCATCCACCCAGAACTTTCTCAGGGAATTGAATTTTTTTTAATTAAAGGGAATGCTGTAAAGACTGGAATAAATGGTAATCCAAGGTTGCAATATCTGTTAAATGTGGCAGATGAGTGAAAACTTCTCAGCCAAGCTGTAACAACTTTTGTTTGCTCAACAAAGAAACTTATGGTCTAGCCTTTATCCTGAAGGAATGTTATAACATTTCTATTAACTAATTCCAAATGATTTTCATCAATTGCTGCCTTCAGTTGGTTTAATTGGGAGCAGTACATGTTTGAATCAACCATTTGGTTCTCTGGAAGGAGATCATAGTAGAGAATTCCGTTCACCTTCTTTGGATGAAGACTGGCCCTTGGTACATTTAGTGGGGATTCATTTCGATTTCCCCATCTTGCATTCTATGTCGGGGCTTTTGATTAAACTATATTATAACTACCTTTTTATTTATTTTTTATTTTAAGAAAAGATTTAGCTAAAAATTTTACATAGAATTTGTTTACTTTTCAATGCTGACGTGCCACATGACAACTAATGTCAGCTGAAAATTTGACCTAATGACTTGAATCAAGTTTGGGGTGCCTATTCCCTATATGGTCCATCTTTCGTCCTGGAGGCATCCCATGGAAGATTTCTGTTTGTCCCAAACACATTTTTCTTCTATCCCCAGAGGATGCCATTAATTTCGAGCCCTGATCCATGTTGTGGTAAAGTATCCACTTTTTATCAACCATCACAATTTGTTTTAAAATTGGGAAATCGCACATGGAAATATGGTCTAGTGGGTTTTTCCCCCGTTTATGTGGAAGCCTCACTTCAAAGTGACTAACATAACCAAGCTGGTGCAAATGATTTTGCTTGATTTGTATATTTAAAAAAAAAAAAAGCTATGGCAGTGCCCATTCCAAAGGTGTGTAATAGTCATGTAAAATAATTTCCTGTCAGTCGTACGAAACTACGGCGTGGAAGTATTTCCGTTACTTTGCTTACAGCTTGGAAGTATTTCCGTTACTTCTCTCTGTCAATTTAGTGATGTTTTCTGTGGCAATTTTCTTTTCACATATTTGTATTACAGTAGCTACATCAATAAATTCTTGTAACTACATGTCCCACCCTCAAGACATTATTAGTCCGTTATTTTTCAAACATCTTAGATATTTTTCAACTTTCCAATCAAATTTATAATGATTTTTGTTCCTTCATTGTCAATTACAGAAGATTTTTTTCCCTTCCGTCTCTATTCTTTGTGAAATGCCACTTATTTTGGTCCAGGAAAAATTCAATTACCTGTGTCCTGTTTTTGAAGACAGTGTAGATAATGATGTTAAATTAAAGGGAGTACGGTATCTAATGCTAGCATTTTATATGAATGATCTGGGGTTTGTTTTTTAAGAAATTTGCCATGTTCAGTGCCATGAGCTTTTTATTTATAACCATTTTGCACTGCAATATTGAGATTTGTTTCATTTTCTTTATAGTTTTTGCCTGTACAGATGTACAACACAGATATCAAATAGGATAGTACCAAATATAATACAGTTCAATGATACAGTACAGTGATGTGCAAATTTGGTTGCAAATCCTAGTTGTGTCATCTCGTGTTGGACAGGGAAGGAAATGATGAGAAAACAAGCTTAAAACTTGAAAAGAATAATCATTTATTTTCAGCTTGAACATTCATACAAAATGTTTATGAACAGAGTGGGTTGGAAGAATTAGGGTCCAGTTGTAAGATTTTGATGTAGAAATCATTTGATAATAGTGTTTAGAGTATAGTCAGAATATTGCCACCCTGCTTGTTAATGCAGTTTGTGGCAACCACAGAATATTTCAGATACATAGGCACGTGCTTGTCATATAACGAACTTGGAACGTGCATTCCTTTATATAAGCAATTGCAAGAAGTGATGAAACCCTTTTTTCTAAGACCTCAATGCTAAGAACAGAAACTAAGAAGAGACATCAAAACAACAATCTTGAATTCCATTCATTTCATTAGTCTTTGGTAATCATCAGGCTTATTTCACTTTTTATCGTCCCTTACACCTATCTGTATGTATAAAGTACATCCCTTACACCTATCTGTATGTATAAAGTGCATCCCTTACACCTATCTGTATGTATAAAGTGCATCCCTTACACATATCTGTATGTATAAAGTGCATCCCTTACACATATCTGTATGTATAAAGTGCATCCCTTACACATATCTGTATGTATAAAGTGCATCCCTTACACATATCTGTATGTATAAAGTGCATCCCTTACACATATCTGTATGTATAAAAGCCAGTGTCCGTTTCTTTGTAATGTACAAAGCATGTCACGCTATGTTTTTGTTGATCTCTAAGATGACAAGATACATCTTTCATATTTTGCATACATAACCCCAAAATGGTATGATTTATATGTTGCTCATCTCAACTAGGTAGGTTCCAAAGCATTACAAATTGTAGCAATGATCAGACTTTTTTTATAAAGTTTTTGAAACATTGCAATAATTTGAATATCTTTGAAGTTTTAATTGCAAGAAAATAGTGTAGAGTTGGTTGTGGAAAAAGTAAAAATTACTTTAGCAGGTTTTATAGACTGCTTTTAATGTCAATTTTTGTCATCCAAAATTAACTTTGATTACACCATGATTTGCCTCACACTCGGATGGTCCTTGGTTTGATTCCCAGTATGAGTGAAGAGTGTGGAAAATTAACAGAAAAATTTAAAATCTGTAATTAGAAATCTTCTAAAAATAAAGTAGCCATTATAGTATTCAACAGAAATTAGTTAATTTAATGATTACCTGTCTGGATTTTAAAAAAATATTACTTTTTACTTGAAATATAGTGGGAAAATACATTTGTTTACAGCAGGTGTCTGTTACCTGTCACCTCACTTCAAAGGTCAAGTATGTATTGAATAAGCTTTCCTTACCTGCATGTGAGGAAAACCCGCTCAAATTTAGGGGTGTCTGATGGGGCAGCTGAAGTATGGATGACCAAAAATGACAGAAACTGATATTACCCATAATGGCAAAAGTATATTCCCAACATTAAAACACTGTCATATGACGAGCAACACTCTAGTTGTTCTATAATAGCTTTTTAAAGGGCCTCATGTATATTTTATCATTGTGTTACATTCTTTCCCAAAGTATTCACAATCTAATCTGATTGTGTGACCACATTGTCTAAGAGGGTCAAAGATTTCTGGTGACAGCCTACTTGAAAAAACAATAATTGAATGCATACAAAACACTGTCAATTCTTAAATGTTAAATGCATATACATTACAAATTACAAATAACTCTTGCTTACCTTTGGCAGGGTTTTTAGAGTGCTGTTTTTCCTTGTATTACTGAAAGTCTGTGAGCTTGTTGAGTTGGCAGACCTTTCAAAAGCCAGGTGTCCGTGGGGAAAATTCCATTAAATAAAAAGGTTTCTTTGGAAATGAAAAGATTAGGAACCACTGAATTGAATGGTAGCTACTCACAGACTTTTGACAACAAAGTGACATGTGTTGATAAAAACACACAAAACTTGTAACTATCAATTTTATCGTAATAATGTATGTGTTATTAATAAGAATAAAGATAGTAGAAAATTCTCATATAAAAATTATTAGTGTAAATATAAACACTGAGATAATTGTGTTTGAAACCAGTGTACCGTAATAATTTGCATTAGAAAGATTTAGCTCAAAATACATTAATACTTTGAATGGTGTGGTTTTGATTCAGTACAGTTAATGTATTGCTGTGCAAATTAATGTAACTAAAGTATAAGATGAAAAAAAACACATTAAATTATAATAAGACTTGAACAATACAGAAAATTTTGGAACGAATTAACTGCACTAATCAAAATATACCTGTACACAAAGATTTTTAAATTTTTGTTGTCAAAAGTGTGTGAGAGTACCTACAATTTACTGAGAAGAGCAAAATAAAATAAAATGAAACCAAAAAGGAAATAAAAAAGTAAATTATGGTAACATAGAACCTAAAAAGCAAAGTTAATTAATTTGTCAAATGTTGACATCAACACAAAATAAATTATCAGCTGTGTCACAGACATGATTATGTTCGTTCAAAGTTTTAACAATTTCATCGTCACATGTAGTTATCCGCGTTTAGCCCTTTGTTTTATGATGTATATTAAACTTCCAATACATTTTATTGTCATTTTATCTTTATAAAAGAAATAGCCATCGCTAATCAGCTTCTTTCTCTTTTTCGGTTCTATAAATTGGTTCACGGTATTGGCATGAGTTGACAACCCTTAGTCGTTTTTCATTTCATGCACAGGAGGACACTCCCACCCCCTCATCTTGTAATTGTGAGCACTATTTTCTATATAAAGAGAAAGTTGACATAATCAGACATTCACTACCAGAATATCCTGAACTCAACCAGACCTATCAAAAAAAATTGGGGGTTGTAGTAAAAGTTACTTGAGGGACAGGACTGGTTTTTATGCCCAATTTAAACAAAAATGTTTGGTGTTCATTTTTTTTTTTCTTTCTTTCTTTCTTTCTTTCTTTCTTTCTTTCTTTCTTTCTTTCTTTCTTTCTTTCTTGTGTGTGTGAAAGATACCAGTGAACTTGAGAGATCATGCTCGCCAAATCTAACACACTACACTGTATGACCATTGTATCTGAGAGCATAAAAATCATAAAGTGATTATTAAATTCAGACTATTTTATCTTTCTTTATTTCTGATCCATGTTGCTTGCTTAACAGTAGAATGTAAACCGACCTGAGCAAAAATAAGATGAAAAATAAACTGGTTCATCAAAAAGAAAAAAGAGGATTTAATATCACAGATTATGTTCATAATATCTGAGGAGATACATTCAAAAAGTCAAGAAATGTATTTGTTGTACCTGGGCTGAAATAGTTGCATATTTCTCACTAGTGCCAACATTTAGTGTTCAGGCCTGTGTAAAAAATTTAAAAAAAGATTTCAAATGCTGATTTTCAAAGCAGGCAAGCAATCACTCTGAACTTGGAATTTTGTATTCTCATTTCCCACCATTTGGCTTTGTTCTTTTCGAAGCTAAGCTGTCTTAAATGTTTGGTCTAATTTGATGATATGCCTTATTATTTGGTGCTTTTTCTTTTTCTCTGAGCGTTCTGATAATATTTTTACTGAGAATTTTCTTTTCTATTTTCAACAGGTGAAAACCGAAGATGCCGCTGCCAAAGGGAGGCAAGCCTAATAAAATAGTCTATCCTCCAAACTGCAAAGAGGTGTCTGAAGATATTGGAAAAGATGAGCTGGTTCGGAGGCTTAAGGTGAATAAACTTTGCAATCCTTTTAAACTCAGTCTGTCTATATTATTATTTAATAATACAGATTGAATTGACACAGCAAGCTTCATATTACCCGGGTAGGATATATCTACTGTGGTGGTCAGAAAAATACTCCCATAAAAGAAACCCACAGAAAAATCAGTTGCATTTCTTTTTTGTCTTTAATTTTTTCAAGTTTACATTTAAAAACACTAAGGTTAGGTTATTTTTAATTTAATTTTTAAAATTATTATAGTAAATAATATATTCATTATATATTGAAATTTTCCAAGTAAAACATAGAATGCAAAATTCAATTATAATTTAATTTTATGAAAATTGAACAATTCGTTTTTCTTCAATTAATCAATTAAAAGTGTATGGTTTTCTATAAATAAAACAAATGTGAACAAAAACAAAACTAATGAAAAGTAAAATCTAGTAACTTGTAAAACTTTATGAACATATGCAACCAACAGTTTATGTGAATGTGCCAATATCAGTGTGCACTATCTTTTTAAAATGTATCATACTATATAACTGAGAAAAGAGAAGAGTAAAAAGAAAATGTAATTTCTGTTTTAGATGCTGGCTCGAGTGTTCCAGGATATGGGACAAGATGAAAATGAAAAATATTCAGAGTTAGCCCTCCATTTGGCCACTGAGTTCTTCTTTGATCATGCTAGTAAAGATGTTCGTCTTCTTGTGGCATGCTGTATTGCTGATGTCTTCCGTATATTTGCACCAGAAGCTCCATATAGAGATCCTGATCACCTGAAGGTAAGTTTACTCAAGTCCAAATTAGCATATTAACCTGTTCTTATTCTAATTCCAGGTCAGTTGTACACAGCCTTTTTGCTTAAAGTTAAAACATTAGAAACAGGTCGGTTAGTCACTCAATAAAAACCGTCAATTGACAGTCTTTTGGCAAAATGCTATGTTCGGGGTGATCAATTATTGGCCGGTGATCACTAAATAGTCCAATTAAAAATCAAAAAAAATCTTCTAGTCATAATAAGGAGTAAATGTTCAAATTTTCAGCCCTCTAGCTCCATTGGTGCAGCCAATAGATAGCCAGCCAGGCAGAACTACTTAAAAACTGGAGAGTTTTTGTTGACAGTTTCTAATAACAAACTTATTGATTAAGGCAGTAGGAATGTTGAAAATGGTCTAAACAGCTGTAACATCTACATCAGAAAGCATACACAAGGTGGAACTACGTTCATATAAATTCTAAGGTTTTTAACAAATTTTTGAAGTTTTAGGATATTAATATTTTATAACGTCTAGAACACCGAAATTGAAAATATTTTTCAATATTTTTCATTTTCATAGTTTATTACTTATTTATTTACTATCCTGTTTCTACTTTTATAAATTTTGTTAACAAGAATTCCATTTCCACCAATGAATTATTGTCTACTGATAATCACTGAGTATAAAATTTACATTTTTTTTACATTCATTGACATAAACATGTCAAATATTCAAAAGTAGATAGCTGCATATTTTGTAAGTTATTGTGTTGCTGTAATATTATCTTGAATTTTTATTAGATGAAGCATTGTTCAACCATTATTAATTTTTGAATAGTATTTCTTTCATCTTAATTTTAGTTGCTTTTCATTGCAACAACTCAGACCATCATTCTACGGCAGTGAATAAACAGTGCGCATTCGACAAAGAATAAAATTAAGATGAAAGAAATACTAGTCAAAAATTAATAATGGTTGACAATACTTCAAGATAATACTACTACGTCTAATACTATTTGTGTACATAAAAACAATAACATCTAATATGGCAGCAAGTGATCAGGAAAAGAGAAAGTTTAAGGGTTAGATATGATCTGCCAACCGTAAAACTCTGGTAGCTCAATTGGTTGAGCAGCCGTTGTACATAGTCTGGCTTCCTAAGCCAAAAGTGATACAAGTTTGCATCTTGCCTGGAGCTTATTCTTTATGTCTGGTTTATCCGTGCCATTGACTGTTGGTCTGAGTAGTAGCGATAAAAAGCAATTAAGATGAAAGAAATACTAATCAAAAATCTATAATTATTGTGTTGCTGTTTACTTGAAAATGTTATAATTGTTTGACTGCAAGTAATGTGCCCATTGGATTGTCTTACCTTAGAATGTGCTCTTCACTATTATGTTGAGTAGTAATACAAAGCATTTTCATAGGAGTTTTTTTGCATATTTGGTTTAAATTATTCTTTGTATGCTAAGTAGTCCTAAAGATTGTTAAAATGTATACACTATTCAGGGTACATAACCATTTAATTGTAAAAAGCTCTATTCTATATGATTTAATTATAATACCGGTGTTTATATGCTTTACATTTTGTGTGTTTTATTGATTCTTAACACTAATTTGATCCATTTCAGGAAATTTTCATGTTTTTGGTAAAACAATTACGGGGACTTGAAGATCCAGAATCTCCTTCTTTTAAGCGATACTTTTATTTACTTGAGGTAAGATATCTATTAGAGTGTGTGCCAAATTATTATGCAAATATGTTTTTCCCTTCTTAATTCTGCTATAGTGGAAGAATTTAAATAATTTTTTACACAAATATTTGCATAGCATCATTATACAATGCCTGCAAATATTGAAATTAAATGTACTGGTGGTCAAAAATACAAGGTATTTCTTTTGCAATTCCTCAATTTGTATTGTGCCAAAGTATTAAGCATGGGTAGAAAAACACAGACACTAATTATATATTGATTAAATCATTAAATGGCACAAAGTTAGAATGAAGGACGTTTAAACAAGCTATAAAACTCATGAAATACTGAAGTTTATCAATTAACAACATGATATTTTGAAAACAAGCTCTGATACTTTGAAATGTAAGATCCTTTCCCACGAATCACAGATATTAATCAATCAGCCATTGACTTTGAATTTCTTCAACTATAATAGCTTCTGCACTTGTCACAATAGCTTGCCAGGAGTCTTTTTTGGTTGCAAACGCCTGTCTTCCTCTTGAGGATGCTCTAGAGATGTTCAATTGGGTTGAGATCTGGAGAAAATGGTGGCCAGTCCGTTAATTTACCATTTCTGTAACCCATTTTAGTCAGGTTGCATGTGCACTGTGGGAAGGTAATGTCTTGTATGTAGGCTGAGAGACTTGCTCATAAACCTAGGCTGAAAATTGTCCTTCAAAAATTCAATATATTCCTGGGAAGTCATTTTTACTTCATCTGGTACACACCAAAGGTCCAACCAACTTGCACTCCTCAGTAAAAGAACAACATTGAAGTCCATTTTAAAAGACTTTCTAGCCCATTCCAGACATATCACCTTGTGTCTTGGCTTCAAAGGCGGTCGAATATCATGGCAGATAATTCAGCATGGAGATGATTTGGACACGTTACCTCGATCAACCTTCTTGAATGTAGTCTTGCTGCTGTTTTTTCTGACAAAACGTTTAATTTTAAAATTTACCCCTATGTTATTACCCTGGACTTGCCCTTATCTAATCTTCCATGTGATGCACCAATATCTTCCATGTGATGCACCAATATCTTCTATGTATTTCTTCACTGTTCAACGGTCCCTGTTGAGCATTTTTGCTATTTCAAGGGTTGTGCTGCCTTTTCGGTGTATAAACCCCCCAAAATATAACGGTGATATTTGTAAATCAATCTTTATATTATTTTTATTGTAAAACTTTAGCGGCAATATTTGATCTGTTGAACCAAAGTTTGATGTAATGTATATTGGTTTTGATGTTCCTGTATTGATTGTTTTTATTTATTATATATTTCAGAATTTGGCTTGGGTAAAGTCATTCAATATTTGTATTGAACTTGATGATAGCCAAGAGATTTTCTGCAATTTGTACAAACTCATGTTTTCCATCATCAAGTAAGTGTTTTCTTTTCTTTTAACCATTAACTCTTTGATTTCACTTTGTGCCATATACTGAGACACAGTTTGTGATCTAGACAAAAATGTTGAACTAAGTTGACAGAAAATCATTTTATTTCTTTAATGTGTATTTTACTCATTGCACTGGTAAAGAAAACAATAGTAATATTGTTTATTATATCAGCTTTCTAAAATCTTCTGGCTGGGTTTTCATTAAAAAAAATGAAATTTACAAAATTTAAATGTTTATCTTCTAAGAAATCTGCATAAAAGATTATATATTTAAGCAGAACTATTGACTTATATACTCTCTCAAGAAATCTGCTTTATTTTTGGTAAAATGACTGACAATTTAATATTTTTATTTTAAATTCCAGTGAAAAACATTCAGCTAAAGTGCGAACTTTTATGCTTGATATGATGGTGCCTCTTATCACTGAAGCCGATACTGTCTCACAGGAATTATTGGATACAATTCTTATCAATCTCATTGAACCCTATAAGGTAATGATATCTGCTTTTCATTAGTAATACTAAGTTAGTTCTGTTGAGCATGGGCTTTATCTGGCTTAGAAAAATGGATGAGCTGATGTTTGCAGTCCAAAAAATATAATACAAAATCAGATCTCAGAAATCAAGGTAAATGCATGTAGGAACATTACCTTTTACATTTAGGTACAATAAATGTTGTACAGATTTTGAAATAATTTTTAAGGAAACTTATCTGAAATTTAGCTGTCACTTGTCATGATTTGGCTGTAGATTTTGTGCTTAAAATGTACCCATTTTAAATCACATTCTGTATACATTCGTAACATACACTCTTTAACCTGAATCTGATCCTTAATGTGTACTCACAAGTTGGATAATTATACAACAGTTTCAGTTTCATTGATATTTTATCTGATTATTATATTTAGAAATCAATATATTTTCAAATTTATCACTATGAATTCATGAAAATATACCAGAATTTAAGATATATTTTTCTTTTAATGTAAAGAATGTGAAGCAAATGCTTGTCTTCAGTCAGTTTTTTCTCATCAATTTCTAAACTTACTTTAAAAAATCAATAAAACTCATGGCTGCATAGATTATTTATTCTTTTATCCAATTTGTCTTTTAGAGAGAAATAAGGTATGTTTGAATTTGGTCAAAAAGTTCAAACTTATGTCTGTAAACATTCATTCTATTTTCCAAGTTTTATATATGCTAAGGATTAGTTAATTTTCTCAGAGTTTTAAATAAGAAATGTGTGATTGTATATGAAATGTAAGATTTAAGGTTTTTCAAACATTATGGCCAAATGACATGAATGAAGAAATCTCTGAGTGCATGTATGCACCACAATATCTTGATAATTGGTCATTGTACAATGTTGAAATTTGCCAGATATGTTAGTCAGCACACAAGGCATTGCAGTGTCGAATTTGAAGTTTTTTTAATCAGTGGTTCTTGAGAAATCTAATGAAAAATGAAAGATCTTTCTTTAGTTTCTATAAATTATCTCTTTTGACTTCAGCTCTTTAGAATTATCTAAATTTAAACATGAAATATCTGAATTGGCAACACTGAAAAGAAGTGACCAAAATATTTCGAAAACATAGTTTTGTATGCCGGACAGGAAATTATTTCACATGACAGTTATAGCAGGCTGCTCCACACGCCATAAAGCCTGGCCCCTTCCAAACATGCACCTTGGGAACAGGCACTGCCCTAGTTACATAAATTGACAAGTGCTAACAGATGCAGTTCAGTACTTCTTTTTTAAGATTAATTACTAAAATGTTTTTGTCATTTTAATCAATAAGTCTACTTTTCTTCTGTCTAATGGTATTGATTACAAATTAATAAGTATATAGCCTGTGTTGACCTATTGTATCTGTGTTTGATTAAGCAACATTTATGCTAATCACGTCATTAACACCTCGATATGTTTTTTAAAATAAATAATTTTCATTCACCATAAATTGTAATATGTTTTGATTGGTATGTGTAAACTGACAAGTGATGAAGAAAAGTTTTCCCCTTTAGCCAAGTTGCAAAATGATTCCTTTTGCTATTTGTGATTGCTTTGTGTTTGTTTCGGACCTTTAGATAATACAGCAACTTTTACCAGTGTGACTTTTAACTTGAAAATGCTTTGTTACTTTCATTAGTTGTTATTTCTTGTATAGGTTACTTGGGTTAAAAAAATAAATTTGTTCTAGTGATATTCTTTGGGTAATTTATTTCTTACTTGAAATATATGTTAATCATACATACGATTTCTTCTTTCAGTCTCAAAATAAATTGGCTTATAACCTGGCCAAAGACTTGTTACGGAAAACCAGCTGTGCTGTTGAGCCATACATCCAAACTGTAAGTTGTTGCAAACAAGACTTTGCTTGTTGAAACTTTTTCCTTAAAGAATTTGAAAAAAGATGTTATTTTTAACTATGAAAATGTAGAGGGAATTTTTCTTTTAAAGCTGGTGGCTAAAATAGCATATAATACTACATTTAGTCTTAACTCTTTCCTCCCTAAGAGACATTTAATAAGTTCCTTGCCTGCCTGACTCCCTTCGTCTAACAATGTGCTTGTTCCCTGAAACTAATATAACAGCCTGTTGCTGACCAAAAAATACAATGGGCAGTAAATAAATTGCTATATCTCTTTTAATATTAAATGTACACTTACTAAATTTTCAGTGATTATTCCCAATGTATCATTTCTAAGTCCGGTGAAATAAAACCAGCAAAAGGTTAATTGAAAATGATATTATCGATTGATTGGCATTGTCATGATTTAAATTTTTTTTTAATCAATATTTAAATAGAATTTTTGTTGTTTATTTTCAATAATATTTAATAAATTATCTATAAACTGCTTAGCGGTATCAGGTAGCTGGTCCTCAAATATCCATAAACTCCTCAATATTTACGTTCTGCAAGCAATCACTCCACAGAACATTTTTTTTAGTTCATCATTTTTACCAATTTTTATCATTTAAAAAAAAAAAAAAAATTGTTTATTTTCAATAATAATAAATTATTATCTATAAACTGCTTAGTGGTATCAGGTAATTTTGTAGCTGGTACAGAAATGGCTGTAAACTCCTCAAAGTTTATATTTTGCAAGTGAGTGATCGCTTATCGCTACTTCCATTGTTTAAAAGATCATAATTTTTGGAATCGTTCGAATCTTCATCAAAATCACTTTTATCAACATCAGAGATGTTGATAGGATCCTGTTGTAAAATATTTCTTTGAGCGTTTGTGCAGTTTCAAATCACTAGAATCCATTTTTAGAATACCACGTGTAGCGATAGAGATTCGAAATTTCTGTTCTTTTCATTTACCTTAATAGATAAAAGGCGACAGAAGTAGGTTAAAGGTGTCCCCCATGTGGATTTGTAAGCTTCGTTTTGATTGGTTGAGATTCTAAGGGATCCCCTAGAGACCGCTAATGACTAATCAAAGCCGATTTAACAAACGCTACATATTACGCTATCAGTCGTGTTCAGGGAATGAACGCAATTTTTTTGCCACATCATTCGTGGTCAGGGAGGAAGTGCTTTTTTTTTTTTTTTATCACGCCTTGAGGCATTTTCAGGGAGGAAGAGTTAAGGCAGTCAATATTACTTTATTCACTGTTGTTACTGTAGAGGATGTGAATTTTATTATTATCCATGTATGATTTGATCTAATGTTGAGGGATTAAGACAATTCTGTTAATGGGTAACCTTATAGATAATGTCATAGATTAATACTTTACTGTTTATGTGGTTATACCATAAAACAATATAACCTACTGACATCTTGTAATGTTTTTTGTTTCTGACTTGATAGTTTGTGTGTGAGTATATATGTCATGTAAAATAGATTTTTGCCCTTGTAGGTTGTATACTATTTCCTTTTTTAAACATATGCTGTGTATCTTACGATGCTTGATAATTATTTTTCTTTCTTTCAGTTCTTTAACAATCTCTTGATGATTGGCAAAACATCTGAAAGTGAAGTGTCAGACCACCTTTATGAACTAATCTATGAATTAAACATGATATCTGGTACCATGCTTTTGGCTGTTTTACCTCAGTTGGAATTCAAATTAAAGGTAATTAATTCAAAATTATGTTCGAATATTAAATATCTATAGTCTAGTTTATGGAATTTAATGAATCTTAGATGGATAATGCAGATTTTTTTTGTAGTCTTTTAGATGTAAATTTAGTATCAGTAAATTGTTTCTTTTTGCCTGAAAATGGGCTGTCATGAAGAGGATGTCTTGCATGTCTATTTTCAAAGCATCACTCAAATATCATAGTTGTGTTTTTTAAACATCCCATTTGTAATTCTCACACTGACTGATTCTTGATTTTGATCTTGTAGAGTAGTGAAGAAATTGAAAGGAAGAATGTTACTCGTTTATTGGCCAAGATGTTCTCTGATCCAGAATCTGAACTAGCCACCCAACACAGAGTCCTCTGGAATTGTTTCCTCGGCAGGTAAGTCCAGCTTCTGGGTGTCTGGGTCATTTTATAATTTTTTTATTTAGTCATTAGTTATAATTCAGAATTTTGAACAAGAAACTATTATAAACTTTACCTAAATCAAAAATTCAACTTTCGCTTTCATCTATTCATTAGTACAAATAATAAAGATAAGTTTAATGGAAGGGAACACAACCAATCTTTCTCCCCATGCATTTTCTTTTTTTTATCAATAGGTATGTCCCTTGATGGCGCCGTTTTTATTTAAAGATTTTTTTTCGGTACCATTTCTGTTTTTATGTGTTTTATATAGCATTTTGATTTATTTATTTTTTATTTTATTGGAAACTTTTACGAATTGAAAATAGACTGAATTTAATTTTTTAATAATTATTTGTACATTGTTTTCAATCAGAGATGAGCTTCACTGTAAGAAGATTTGCACTGTTTATTTTAATATGGAGCATTTCTTTTTCTTTTTTCATTTTAGTTGTAAAATAAAATTAATATTGAAGAAAACAATAATGCCTGCTAATAGTATAACATTGACTGAGAGTTGATTATATTATTATTTGAGTGTAATAATTGAAACTTGTTGATTTTGTTGGCCTGAAAATACATAAAATATTCTTGAAATATTGGAAGGAAAAAAAACA
>VCCN01000800.1:996579-1013179 GCA_006491835.1 Architeuthis dux | reverse complement strand
TCATTTTTTAAAAAATTTCCTATTTAGATTATTAGTAGAACGTATCTTCAACACTTGTCTGGTGCCATACATACTGCCAACATCTGAGAGAATGAAACGACTGCACAACCTTTATGCATCTTTGGATGAACATGCACTGAAGTAAGTTGAATAAAAGAATCCAAATATTTTGTAATGTCAGTAAACTGAAGTTTCATTTAAATTCTTTGTTTTACCTAGCTGATAAACCTATGTTTTCCCCACGTAGAAGTGATATATTTGTCCTAATGTTCTTCCTCTCTCTAAACTTAACCATATTCTGCTACTTTTCAGTTACTCTTCTACTGCAAAATGTTTCAGCTGAGTCTATACAACTTATAGGTTTTATGTTGTCTATATGCAAGAACTATTAGCAAAATGTAAATTTGTAAAAACTTGCTTTTGAAAACTATTTATAATAATACTAAAATGTAACCTTATTTTCTCAGTATTTAATAAACATTTTGTTAATGTAATAAAAATGTTTTGTTTTTATTGTTTTTAAAATCTTTATCTTTTGAACAAATTTTTCTATCTGTGTTTTTCAGGGCCTTTAATGAATTACTGAAATACCAACATGGGTAAGCATGTTTTAAATTTTAATTTTACACACAGATTTGTCAGAATTTAATCCATGTTAAAATCAGGCTATGCCTTGTGACTATAACTGATTTCATTATATATAGGTGCAGTAACTCTCACAAAATAGACTTTTGTCTCTGGAATAATAACATTTAATAAGACTTACATGAGATCTTTCTACAGTTTTGATGATTATTAAGAGAATATAAGCCTCTGATGTGTATCTTTCAAAATAATATCTTTTTACATTATTTCAATCTTAACACAAGAACTGTCAGATATGCAAGAAAAGATAAAGTAGATGGTTTCTAAATGTATTATTTACTGTATCATAAATAGATAACCCATGCTGTCTGTTTGTATCTGCTGAAAGGATAATTATGAAAATATACTTATACATAATATGATTAGAATTGTTTAAAGTCATAAAATGGCCAGAAACATAATGCGCAAGTAAACTATCATTTTCTTCCAAATGCAAACTAGCTATTTGTTGGTCAAATGCTACCACAAAATTTGCAAATAGAATTATCATTACTACTTTTATAACATAGCCATAATAAAAAGATGTTTTGCTATTGAAGTATTATTTAATCTGCTGTTGAACTATCTTTACTATTTTACATTATTTAACTCTGTATATCAGGGTCCGAGTGTGTGTCCTGCAATGGATTGATGCCCTAGAACAAAACCTCCAAGGATGCCCTGCTCCTGTTGTTGCCAAATTGGTAGCTCTTGCAAGTAAGTGCATGTTCTCTTATTATATGAATTGTTCAGAATAGTATTCTTCTTGTGGATAAGTAAGGATAAGAATATTAAGCAAACCATAAAAGCACTCTACCAAATGGTCAGTTTAAAGATTTGGACACCATCTTGAAAATTACACCTTTCCAGTGGTCAAACTGGTAGCTAAACGGATAAAGCTTACCTGATACTACAAACATTTGTTGAGAAACATTTTGTTGTGATTTTCTTTTGTTGTAAATTTTTCCTAAATGCTGCCAACTAATTTGGCAGTCAACTTCGATGCCATCTTGAAAATTTTACCTTTCCAGTGGTCAGACTATGGTAGACTTTTGATATGTTATCAAGTACACGTGATACTGCAAAACACTGTTAAAAAAAACTTGTCTAGGATGAATAATGGACATGGGGGGGGGGGGGTCATAAATGCACTCAACTATAGGCCATTAGTAGCAAGTTTAATTATTTGGTGCTCCAAAAATGTGGTCTATGAGGCCAACGTTTTGGAGCACATAGTTTAATTACAGATCTAATTTAATGTTATTGATCTACCAGGAAATCAATAAATATTTTGGGGCTATTGTTCATAAAGACTGTAATTCTAACTCTATATGTTACCTTGCTAAATGGTACAGTCCCTTCTATAGATAGAATTTTGAGTAAAATCTTCAAAATCATTGTAATTTCAAGTATAATGAAAAACATTTTTTTCATATTTACAAAAAAAAATATTAAAACTCCACTGTATTTCTGATTTAAGAATGTTTTTTTGTTTTTTTTAAAATTTTTTGATTGATCAAAATTCTCTGTTAGAAGAACTCCTCTTCCCCATTTTATCCATTGCTCAAGAGTTGATGTTGGCTGTGGCTGTGGTGGTGTTGGGGGTGGGGTAGTTTGAATTTCTCTGTAGTAACTTTGGACTCTTGAGCATTATTTTTGTCAAACTCCAATCCAAGTCTGGTGTTGAATATTATGAAATTTTGTATTTTTATAGTAATTAATTTATTGTCAGAATGGGTTTTAGATTTTTTAAAGGACTTATATACCAATAAGTATTTATCCTCATGACTTTTTAGAGCCTATGACAATTTAAAAAATGTATATTAAAGGAATTTTTATTAATTTTTTTTTTTCTATTTTCTAGGACAATTACCAGAACCTAACAAGGCCCAAGAACATTTAAAGAAATTTAACCACATTTTAAGAGAAGATAAACGAATCCGTCACTGTCTGAAGGCACTGGTGAGCCCTGACTGTACATGCCGAAAAGCAGAAGATGCTGTTGTAAGTAATCATTCCCTTGCATTAACTTATTTAGTTCATAGAATTTGGCCTCAACTAATAATTTACTGGAAATCAGATATGTAAATAAGAGTTCATATTTGTCATTTCCAAGCTTTTCTTCTTCCTTTGGTTTATTAATGACGATTGTTTTATTTGATCACAGGATAAAATCTAAGTTGAAATTAAAGAAATAATTATTGTATTTCCATCTAAGATGTTTTGTAATGATTGTCAAATGAATAGGTTTTCAGCCAAAGCCTCTTCCAATCTGTAAATGTAGTTGTGACACCATTTAGAAGATGCTTTGGTAATGGTGACTTCAGGTTAAATCAAAGTCAAATACTTAAACCTTCTAACAAAAGTCAAGATGATTTTCTAAGCAGAAAGATTAATTGAAGAATATGACCTCCCTTCTCTTCACTGTATGCACAAACATCATACATAAATATTTTATCATCTTGATACCTTGACATTTTGGCTCCGGCCAATGTATAAGAAGGTTAAATTGATGCTTGAATAGTCTTAGATAATAAGTACTTGTATTCAAAGCTTTCTCACTTTCTGAAGAAACATTAAAATAATGACTAATATCTGAAGAACATCACATCTTGAAAGTAAAGATAGATATAACCTCTCCTATCCAAACTTGTTGATCCACCTAAAACTCAGTAAGACTAAAATATTCTAACTAAATAGGAATAAAAGTATAAAGATTAAAATTATCACAGTTGTAACAGGCACCCCACCACCTCTTAACAATCAAAGATTAGTTATTCTGTTTCAATTTATCCCTCTTTTGGTTGCATATCCAATTTCTTTGCACCCCACCGTTTTTCTGAAACTATCATAGACAAACATGACTTTACAGACACTAACAATTGACAAATTTAATCTTTTATTCTAAGATATGGATTTGTGAACAATTTAAATATTTTGCATTGGGTTGTTTTATAAAAATGATTTCTTATAAAATGTATTCATTCATATTGTATGAATTAAAAAATTTTCCATTGTTCACAGAAAGAAATCTTGAGAAAGGTTGGAAATCCTGGCCAGCAGACACCTTTCTACACAGCTGTAAAATCTCTGTTGGAGCGAATAGCTCCTGTAATGATTGATGCAGATGCTATCAGTGCCTTGGTTAAGTATAACTGTGATGTGATTACTGGCTTGATCATTGTTGAGGATGGAGTTCTTACTGCAGGGGCCAAAGGGCTCAAGTTGTTGTTGGTAAGTGCTCATAATTTAAACCTATTTAGGTTCTTGAATTTTAGTATTACTTTGAAGATAAAATTTCAGGCAGTTGATATTTAGTTGAATCATTTCAAAGATGTTAATGCCATAGAGCATAAACATTTTTGTCCCTTTTTCTCATTTACTAATTTTATTGTTTTATATTAGTCTCTCTCTCTGAAAATAATCAAATATTCTTTGAATTCTTAATTACTGAACTTTGGCTAAGAAGTAAATTATACCAATGTTGAAGATTCTGCAAACATGATTCTATTAATAAATGCAAATTGGTGGTCATAAAATTTGGTAGACATCAACCATTATGGATTGTTAAAATACATTTCTTTTAAAAATCTTTCATTAAAGTTCTAACTGCTTCCTAAGAACTTCCTTAAAACTTTCTCCTACATTGGCTGATTTGTTTATATATTGGTTATATCATTAAATTCAGAACATTTCAAAGGATGAAATCCTATCATTGAAATTGGAAAATATTTTTGATTTATTTCTAAAGATAATGTGCATTTTATTATAGTCTAATTACAGTTGTTACCAAATAGAGAAATGTTTTGTGTTTTTACTTAGCTTTGCTAGGAACTTAATTTTATTTACACCAAAGAAACTTTGAGATTGGTGAAAAGCATTTTTTTTTTTTTTTTCAATCTATTTTCTGAAGTTTGTATTTTACTTCTATTGTAATTGATTCATCTTTTATAAAGGAATTCTGTCAAATTTCTGAAAATGGATAAGGCCAATTGTTTGAAAGTTGATAAAACATAAAAAGAAAATGCTGTTAATTTCTGCTTTTAAATGTTTTTTTCTCCTAGGCTTTGTCCAGCGTCTTTCCCCATTGCTTCAACAGAGAAAGTGTGTTTGAAGATCTCTTGACATTCCTAAAACATGAGGACGAAATTATCTGTAAGCAACTTTATTCATTTAATTTTTTATTCTCTGCAAGCTAACATTATTAAGTGACTGTTTAATTTAGAGTAATTGTGTTTGACTCTAATCATTTCAATCTGAGTATTTACTAAAATTCTACAAACCAACTTATTAAAGAATTGAGAGCTGTTACATCTGTTTTTGTTTGATAATATTGACAAACATTTAGGCCATAGGTTAATTTGAAATCATACAGATATTATGAAAATATTAACTTCTAAATTTTGTAAAAAAATGAATAAATAAAAGAAGTGAATATACAAACAAAGAAACAAACAACAAAATTGTCGCAACCGGTGTGAATTCCTCTCTGGACAGTTAGGCATTTTTTCTCTTCAGGGCTAACTGCCCTTTTCAGGCATTTTTCTCTTCAGGGCTAACTGCCCTCTTCTAGCTGTTTCGATATTCAGTAATTGATGAATATTTTTCATTTGAGTACTAATAAATTCCAAATTACCTATTTTCTTATTTTGATTTTCCAGCTGACTTAACACTTCAAGTTTTTGTCAACACTGGTCACAACTTAAAAAAGGATTGTCCAAACATATATTCGTAAGTATATTCTTTACAATGAAATAACTTTTTACATTGTCAATTACTTAATATTTTATTACCTGTTTAATAGCACACAGATCTGTATTTAATTAATGAAATTATCTAAATTAATGTTTAGACAAATTAGTTGAAATAGAAATATATCCTTGATGTTGAAATGATTTGAAATAATTTTGACCTTTAATCTTGTCTGATCAAAAGCAATCTGTTACCATTTGTTTTCAAAATATGATTTCTTTTTTTGTTATGAATTGATTTGAATAGAGTTTATTAAAAAGCTCATATATATATCCTGAAAACTTATTTCAACAACAACTTGATAAGACAAAGGTTAAGTTGCTTCAGGCAGTTTGGTTAAATTGTATTGCATGTAAGTCATGAATAACCATCTTTTTGGTTTCATCTAAGTTAGCAGTTATATTTTGCTCTTTGTTGGTAGGAATCTGTTACCGGTCCTTCTCAGTACAGCAAAGATGGGAAACATCCGACAAACAAAGCATGCAATCAAATGCATCAGTGTTGTGTATAAACACGAGAAGGAAACTATCTTACAGCAAGTTTTTGAAGTAAGTATTTTTTATTGAAAATAGTGACTGTAATCCTGACTAATTGCAGATTATATTGAGAGTCCATCTGTATTAGATGTTGATAGTTAGTTCTCTGCATTTTTATAATTTTTGCAATGACTCTTAATGAAAAATTAGAAAAGAAATTTAAATCTAACTTTTTTTTGTGATGTGGGCTAGAATAATTACCTGTTTTGTACATTGTATTGTTTTATTTTGCAACTCATTGAAGACAATTTGATTATGATATCTATTAAGCTTAGCTTTGTACAGCCAAAATGGGGGGGGGGACAATTTGCTTAGTTTGTGGAAACAATTTTAGCTACTCCAACTCTTTGATAGAAACATTTTTTTAATTTTTTATCACTAGAACTAAACTTTCAATCAAATGTGCACATTTGTATTGAGTTATTTGTTTTGATGCTTATTGTCGTTTTCCCAGATTAAATAAATCTGTTTTATTTCATTCTTACAGCATGTGAAAAAAGCATTAAATCCTGAGTCCGCAAACTATCTAACAGCCATTGTTGCCATGGGGCATATTGCTGAAATCTGTCCGGGAGAATTCAGTTCCGAAATGAAAAATGTTGTTTCAAAACTTATTGTCAAGGATTTATTAATGCAGGATCGAGTAAGTTCATTTTAAATTTACCGTTTATTTATTAGAATTTTGTACTAAAATGTGAGAGTTTGTGTGTTTGGACAACTATAAAAAGCAAGAATAATAAAGTTTTTACCTCTTCTTTTTTTTTTTTTTTTTTTTTTAATCTTAGTTTTGTTAGGGAAACAATAATTGCTATCAAGGAGATAAATTAAATATTGCCATATCAAACAGTAAAAAATATCATTTTATAGATGTTCAAGTTGATTTCTAAATAATTTTCCATATATTCACTATTTGTTTGCTATTGATTTTTTATTTTCATTCCATTTCTTTTATCTGCATTTTTTTTTTTTTTTTTAGACTCACGGTCACCAAGTCCATGATAGTTGGTATGCAGATCATCTTGTTTCTGAAGAAACACAAGCAAAGGTTGGCTTCATTTTTATCTACTTCAATTTTTTTAAATGTCCATTTTGATCAAGATTTAAAATTATTTTTTGAAACAGGAGTTGCCACTTATTGTTATCTGCACCAGTCTATCAATCATCATTTCTTCTTTTCTCAAAGAGCTGTTAAAATATATACAGTAATCCCTTGAATTTGCGGGGACACAAACAACTGACTAATTATTAACACCAGTTATTCCTTCCACTTACACTATATTTTTTGGTATTCACACTACCCTACTTTCAGGTCATCTTGCTTCCCAATGACCCTACTTTCAAGTCACCTTTTTCTTCCCAATGACAATACTTTCAAGTCACCCTTTTCTTCCCAATGACCCTAATTTCAAGTCACCCTTTTCTTCCCAATGACAACACTTTCAGTATGGTGACTTTTTTCCTTCATTTTTCCAGCTATAGTTTCTGTCTTCATTGTGTGTATATGTAAGTGAGAAGATGAATTTCTTATGTTCTTTGGAAATAAATATCCATACATACAAATTCAGTGCACAGGTTTAAATGAATTATAATATTTCAGAGTGGTTGCTTGAGAAATATGATTATCTATTGGGGTTGTGTGGGGGATAAACATTCCTTTATGATTAAACATATAGATAAATTATGTATGTTTTTCTTCTTTCTTTTTAAGGTTGTAGCCATGAAAATGTTAGTCCGGTGGCTAATTGGGTTACGAAGCAATGCAGGCAATTCAGCAACATCAACGTTACGGCTTCTCTACACTGTGATAATTCATGAGGGAGACCTTATGGAAAGGGGAAAGATAAAGTAAGTACATTATATCTAGAATGTTATGCAATCTTAGTGGCACTAAGTGTTGGTGCAAGTACTTAATAGGTTCTAGTGATTCCAGTTATTGGTTGAGTGATAAGTAGGAGAACCTATTATTGGAGTGGGACACCATTTCTTGTTTAACCCTTGTAGCACTGCCCGGCTGATATATTGGACTTGATAATGTAGCCAAAAACACTACACGGGCGATATATCGGCCTAAGAATGTAATTAAATAAATAAACAAAAATTTAAAAAATGTAAAAATAGTGTTTTTGGCTATATAGTCAAAAAGACCATATAGCTAAAATGGTTAATATTGAAGAGGATCAATAAGTAAATCCTAATGGAATAGAACAATCTAATCCAAAAAGTCCATGAGGGTTTGTTAATACTTTTAAAAAGCAACTGAAAATAATTATAATAGAGCAATATATCATGAAACCAAGCCCTGAATCTGATCTTTAACAATCTGATTGAAATTATGAAAATATTCATTTTATAAAATTTGTTACTGAAATAATGATTAGTATAGTTAAGTGGTAATAGTAGTGGATAGCTCATTATCTCATTACAAATACTTAATATATTTTTTCGATCTTGTAATTTTGATTATCATTCTGTTTCTTTTCTGATTTCAGTAAGCCTGAATTGGCTAGGCTCCGATTGCAGGCTGGCTGTTGTATGTTGAAGCTTGCAGAAGAAACTTGCTTTGCAGATCTCATAACTCGAGAACAATTCCAGGCATTAGCTTTGCTAATTAATGTAAGTTTGGGATTTTATTTATCTAATTTTTTACTATTGTTTTGAAACACTTTTTTTGTAAAGACTAGAAATGATTGAATTAACAAATACAATTGGACTTATTTCATTGTTTAGCAGTTATGTCACCAAATGGATGAGGACTTGACAACCTTTCTACTTTTTATTCACTTATATATGTCAAATGACTACATGAGAAAGTGTTGCTAATAAAAAAAGAAATAGGGTTGCTAATGCATCTTATAACTGGGGAATATGTGTCCTATAATTTTCCTCTATCCTCAAAATAAATTTTAATGTTTTATTAACCCTTTCAAGTCTAACCCATTAAGGTGCTTAATACCTGAATTCTTAAAAGGCCGAAAACGTGTTAATTTTCATTTAATGGTTAAAGAAAACTATTTTATTAAATCAAAAATGTTACCATATTTTGAAGAACTGAAATTATGATGGGATACATTTGTACCATAGACACTTATCCCAGGACAGATGAAAAACATAGAATTAGCAGAACACTTCGCATACACGTCCTTCCTGCTCAGTCATGTAAAGCAAAACTAATTTCTGGGTGACTTTCATATTATGATGACGTCATTGTCTGTGGTTTTAAAAGCCGGGTAAATCTCATTTAATCTATTTTTTGTTACATATATGTCCCAGTAGACATCTAAAAGAGATCTATGGGACATATATATCCCAGCAATCTTGAAAGGGTTAAATAAATATTAATGAGGTCCCACTTTTTCCTCCCGTTGTAAGAGATCAGTTGAGATAATTACGGACTACCAACATCTTTATACTTTTATAGTAATATAGTTTTAATAGTAAATAAATTGCTATATCTTATATATTTCACAGTCCAGTGAAATAAAACCATGAAAATGTTAATTGAAAAAGGTATTATCGATTGATTGGCATTGTTATGATTTAAATTTGTGTAGGATTTAAATCAACGTGTTTTTGTTTTTTTTTAGTTCATTTTTTTTATCAATTTAAAAAGAATTTTTATTGTTTATTTTGAATAATGAATTATTATCTATAAACTGTTTTTTGTTATGAAAAGAAATTTGAATCTAAAATAATTCTGGGTGATTCTCCTTGTGGTATGGCTTGAAGCAAGCGACGCACAAGTTCACTCCACACTGTTCACACTCAGACTTTGGTCCTTCCTGATTTTGCGTATTGCTTGTCAAACTCTGTTGGCCAGTGCATGAGTCCTCTTGTTTGGGCATCTCCTAGAGATTCACGTTTCCTTTTGCCTCGGAAATCACCCAAAAGTTGGTGTGACAGCTTCATCCTGAACTCAAGTTGTCCTGTCCTTGCTTTTGCCGGTTTTTGTCCTTATCTGGTGGTTGACGGACTCCTTCATCAGAATGAAGGCATTGCAGACCGTAAACCAAAAGAGGTAATTTTACCTTTCTGCAGATGCTGTAGGTGGAAGGTGCAGCTGGTCTGCTCTATCTACACCATTCATGTGAAGAGTGTGTAGAGCTTCAAGACCCTCAGGCATGCCACATTCACAACCTGTCCATCTTTTTGCTTCCGCTGCATTTCGGTGACATCAAGATTAGCATAGGTTGCAAGGAGTGTGTCGGTCCTCTTGTTGTGCCGGTCCTCTTGTTGCTGCACAACATCTTGGGGTTTGTTTGGTTTTTTTTGGGTTTTTTTTTTTTTTTTTTTCAGTTTTGTTTTGCTAACAGAAGGTGGAATACCCTTGTGGTTGGTCCGAATAGTCCAACAAATGGAAGTGTCGTTAGCAAACAAGTCTTCGAACAGTTGAATCGAGGTGAAGTAATTGTCACAGTATATGTAATGGTACTTTCCCCATATATCTTGTGTCAAATCTTTCACAACTCGTTCTCTAAGACCTTTCTCTGGAACATTCCCCTGTTTGCTGGTATAGACTTGAAAGTCATTTATGAATCCGTTCACATCCAGACTTTGATACCTTATCTAGTCAGTACATACTGTTTGAAGTCCAAGCGACCCGTATATGCTACCATGGGATCATTTATGGACACTTCTCTGTGGGGAGTGTATCCAGACTTAATCCAGCGGAATCGCTTATATCATCGGATATGTTGATAGAATCCAGTTGTAAAATATTTCTTTGAGCAGTTTGTGCGGTGAAAATCCCTCAAATTCCGAATCGCAAAAGTCACTCAAATCCATTTTAGATTACTATGTGACTCATTTTGAAATTTGCGTGTCTTTCTTTTACCATTACACGATACATAAAGGGAGAAATAGGTTACATGTTTCCCCATATGGATTTGTAAGCTTCATTTTGATTGGTTGAGATTCTAAGGGATCCCTACAGACCACTAATTTGACTAATAGAGAGCCGATTTTGCAAACACTGTACATCAAGCCTGTAGTCATTTTCCGGGAATGAATGCAAATATGAGATCATGCTTCTACGCAGGATCAGGGTGTGAGTGAAATTTATTACCACGCCTAGAGCCATTATCAGGGAGGAAAGAGTTAACTGCTAAAAGAGCTTCTAAATCATAATTGTTAATTGCAAAATTACTTTATCAAAATTGAATTGAATTTATTGAATATTATAATAGAGAGTATAAAAATGTTGGGAAATTTTATTATAAATACTTTGCTACTTGTTTCTTAGTTGTTACCCATAACTTCCCAACCTAGACTGTATTCGTTCTTGTGTTTTTCCAATATTATTGTTTTGTTTTATGCAAGTGGAAAACTACTTGCTGCATTTTAAAAGTATCATTCCTAGTAATTTGTATTGTTTGTATTCTTCTCTTGCAGGATAGTTGTTACCAAGTTCGACTTCGGTTTGCAATGAAATTAAACAAGGGGTTGCTTAGTCTTCGCTTACCCCTTGAGTACATGAGTATTTTCTCTTTGGCAGCCAATGATCCTGTGAAGGAACGGCGTGGCCAGGTTAAACAGTTTCTTTATGCAAATATTAGCAAACGTCGAGAATACCTCAAACAGCATGCATCCGCTAGCTGTAAGTACTGAAATTACAATACATTTATCTTTTTATCAAAATTTATTGATTTACTATTGTTTTATAGAACAAAATCTTATTAACGGTGACTTTTTTTTCCTGCATACTTATATTTATTTGTAACTAGTTAATACCCTTGAAAAAATTCAGATGTATTTGAATTTCTAAGAAAATATAATAGCAATTTTAGTTCAGTTGAAGAGTCCATAGTTTCAAATGGTGGGAAGGAGGTACTTTTATCTGCAAAATTTTTAACCCTGAGTGAGAGTGTTATGGAGAGCTAACCAAGAAAATAACACTTTTCATTATATAAGTATCGTAACTTAGCATGAATTGTTATCAGACTATACTTGGAGATCCAATGAGGATCAAACTCACAAACGACCAGCAAGATTGGCTTGATGCTCATTGCTAAATGTCTGTCTTCGTCTATTTTTATTTTTTATTTCAAATGTTCTACTGGTTAATCTCAGTGGGGGGAAAATTCATGGATATATTTGGATTGAGATTATATTTCTTTTTATAGAAAAAATATTAAATTCATTTCTACGGGAATAGTGCATAGTTTGAAACAGTAGGCAGGAAGTATTTCTACAGCAATATAAGTATTTGTCTCTATTTACTTGTTTGTAAGTAAATGGAGGATGAGACTATTAGGATATATCTATCTCTTCCCAGTACAATCATTGACTTTCTCTGAAAGATTCATATTGATACATTGATTGTTTAAAATTAATAAAATGTTTAATGGGATTAAAGAAAATTGATCTTAAAATGTAAATAAAAAAAATTTAAAAAATTAAAAATTGTATAACTCTTAGCATACATTATGTAGCTTATTAATTTTTAAAAACTGTTCTTCAATACCTTTTCTTTTAAAAGCTAAAGTTTTTGTTATGTCAGTATATTTTTAAATTCTTTTTCTTTTTTTTTTGTGCTGTGTTTTGTTAAGTAGGGGTTCACTTTTGGCTTATTTTTATATCCATACTGATTTTAAGTATGATTTAAAAAAAAGCCCAACTTGAACTTCTGGAAACTCTCATGATAGTCTAACATAAAATTAATTTCATTGTAATTTCATTTTATGGCATTTGATGTTCATTTTGACTCCTCGTGTGTTGCTTAAAGTATTCTATGTTTTCCCCTGTTATTCTCTTTGCATGTTGCAGCCAAAATGTTTTCCCTGCTGCCGGACTATATGCTGCCATACACTATTCACCTTTTAGCACATGACCCTGACCTCAAGTCACCTGACCACATTCAAGCATTGAATATCATAAAGGAGTGAGTACTTAGTTTACTTTATTATTTATTTATATAATTAGACACCTTTACTTTAATCTTTTAACTATCCAGACAAAATCTGGAAAGACTAAGGACTATAGAAATTAATAGATTACATTTGGACTATTTTGTGACCGATCTTGCCACTCTCTTTTGAAACCTTGTAAAACTTTCAGAGATATATAATAAAAAGAAGTTAATGTTCTATGTGTCTGGCTAACTCTAATCCAATGCTCTCTGGGTTAACAGCTGTGAGGTTTTATCTTTTCTGTAGAACAGCAGCCGCAACAGGATATCTAAACTTTTTACAATAATCTAATTTTATTACTACTGAATAACTTTTGATATTGAATATCTCACCTAGAAAAAGGAGATTCATGTATAGAAGAAAATGTGGGGTGCATTTATGAGAGAAACATATCAAATGATTTAAAAAACCTGAATATGTCATTGTTTACTTATATTTTATAAGAAAAATAATTGAAAATAATATTGATATCATTTCTTATTGACCTAAGCCATCTGTGAGATAACAATTTTGTTTAATTGTAAAGCTCATAAACCAGGCTCTGAAAGATTTGAGAGTATTAGGTTTTTTACTTCCTCTGGAAAATAATCAGTAAAACAGTTGGTAAAACATTGTATTATGATTTCAGTTCTTGTTTAACAGATCGTCTCCGCAATAGTTCAATATTTGAGGTTACTTTATTTACTAATAGATCTGTACTAGACAATTTTATTTTGCAAATTACTGAGGACTTGTTATTCTGGAGTGACCAATGTTGTGGAGTAACCAATGTTGATACTAAATGTCATTTGTACTTGTAGGTGTTTGTGGTTTGTAATGGATCCACTGATGAGTCGAAGTGAAGATTACAATTATGCCTTCTTCAGAAGGATGATTGAAGATATTAAGCAGACCAAAGATTCTCAGTGTCCAGAAGATGATGAGACCAATAAGGTAAGGACCAAGTGTAATCGGAATGTATTGAAATATTATTTAGATGGTTCCTCATTTTGATTGTCCATATTACAAATCCTGAACCCAGTTTAAAGATAGTTTGATGATATATACAAGCTGATAATAAGTCTTTCAAGATTGGAATCTAATTGATCATTAATCTAATTTGTAATTAATTCCATTAGAAGAAGGATCAGAACAAATGAAGGTGGAAAAAATTACCTTTCTCGGCTGAGTAAAATAAGTTATATCCAGTTTTTAAAAGAAAATGAAATAACACCTTCAGTAATTTGGCAGAAGACTTGTTGTAAAAAGAAAAAAGAACTTTTCAAGTGCATCTATCAGCACTCGACAATTTCTGTAATTCAGTCACTCACATTAAAATAGCATTGACTCATCGTTCTAAAATGAAAGAAAATGTCGTAAATAGACCTTTCTAAATTCTCTTCGTTCCGTCCACCTCGTGACAAGCTTCTAAGTTGTCCCACAAAAGAAAACAAAAATAAAGTTTGTTTACATATGTTGTGTCCTACATAAACTTTTAATGGTGAGGAGGAATTAATTTTTTAATTTTTTTTATTAAAACCATTACTTTATTAATATTATTTGTTAAATTTCAGAAAATGTATGCTGTTTGTGACATTGCCCTTGGTTTGATGATGACGAAGGTGACCAATGTAGTTCTCAAAGATACCCACATGGAACCTGTGTTGCCTATTAAATTGTTTACAAAACCTGATCATGTAAGTATTTATCTATATCTTTATTCAGTTATTGTCTCTTTTTCTTTTATATATCAATCGATTGTCTGAATTTATTTAAAACATTTCCTTTTTGTAGATAGACATTTACTGTTAAAAGTCAGTAGCTTATCCGCTAATTTGTTTTTCTTTTTTGTTTTAATGACAGAGTTACAGCAATACCAAGTTATACCTCCCCAAAGATTTCATTTTTGATACAGGCAAGGTAAGAAAAATGCATTTCTTGTTTTCATTTATCTCCTTTTATTCATTGTTGTGGTTTACATTGAAAGTTTCTGTGTCATTATTTGTTATTATTGAGCCATTAAAGTTAATGTTGCATTGTAAATTCTTATTACATTTGTTTGGAAAAAAACATTTTTTGGAGAGAATTACTACTTGACTTCTGGCTGTGTAAATCCTCTATAGATCTCTTCTCTCTGATGTCTTTATGCTTCATTGCAGAAAAGGGCAACATCCAACACCCTGATGAATGCATCTGATCGACCAGCTCCTGCCAAACCATCTGTGCCAATTACAACTACAGAAATCATTGTAACGTCTCCAAAACCAGTTGTGAATCCCAACCCCACTTGCCCCAGGGAGCCAAAAAAGAAAAAAGAGAAAGAAAATGAAGCCAAGGAAAGGTATCCAAAATTGCTTACAATTTTATCTTGTGGGAAATTCATTACAAGTCTAATAGAAAAGACCTCAGTACACTTTGCACTCGTGACTAATCATTGAATATATCAAAAGTTGAAACTAGTTCAAATATATACTTAATACAAGTATATATACTTGAATATCTGCATAGCATTTTATGAAGCTAATGTTTAATAACAAAAAGTGCAACCATCTTACAAATCTCTATTTTTTGTTGAGTGATTATGTTCTTTAAATTTGTTATTTTACCAGATTTGACACTTATGTTTTGCTATTTTTAACTTTTCTGAGATTTATTCTATTTTATTGCTGTTATCTCTTAAAATCTTTCTGTATTTGTTATCAAATGAATTGAGTGCAACTCTCACATTGGCCTATGTTAATTGGTTTTCTCTTTTGACTGCTATCATAACGTACAAATTCACGTTTTGAATTGTTGTGTAGTCTTGTCAATAGATAAGCAACATAAATGTTTTATTTTTTTCATTTTAGAATGAGTATACATTCTGGAATTCTTATGAAATACCTGATTTTTCATGTGCTAAATTCTATTTGAAACCTCTTTCAGCACTTCGACACAGGGTGAGAAAAAAAAGAAGAAATCTACAGTAGAGTCATCGAGTGAACAGAAGCCCCGGACTGGGCGAGGATTGCGACAGACTTCGGCTGCTGTGAAAAAAAAAGGTGCGTTGGTCAAGAAAGCAACTTTACAAGCAGGCAAGAAGAGTAAAACCCCGATAAAACTATCAAAAGCAACGGCAAAGTCACCAAAGCGCGTGACTGGGAAGCAGGCAAAAATCACAGACTTTCGTTCTCCTAAAAGGCAAACGCCCAAGAACTCTCCTTTGAAGGTATTATCACCAACAAAGCAAATCCTAAACGGCTCCACAAAGGGTACAAATCGTCGTACGGCACAGAGTCGGACATCTAGCTCATCAAGTAGTAAATCCGACAGTGCACGGAAACGAACAGCAGGCTCTCCAGATGAAAATATTCCAGCAAAGAAACGAGCAACCACAAATGAAAAAGATTCCAGGTGAGTTATTTCTTTTAAATATATTAATTTTTCAAGTGAAAAAAATCATTTCTTTAGTTAAATTGTTGAGCATTTGACAATTATTATTATCAGCTTGTACTTGGAGATATTTTAAAGCTTGATGTCATCAACATCATAGAATTTGAGCATTAGAACACATTTTTACAAGATCGTTTCCCCCCTACCCCCTTTCTCTCTGGTACAGCCATCGATTAAGTAGGTAAAAAGATAATTCTGAAGAAGGCTGATTAGATGTGTGGCTGGTACTGAAAAATACTTTGTTGATTTATGGTATTATTGGCAACCAGCTTCAGAAATATTGCAAATGTAATTCTGTGATAACTTTTTGCCAGTGGAAAATTTATAAATTTTATAAATTTATGGTGAAATAAACTGGATTTTTTTTTTTTT
>VCCN01000800.1:974842-991128 GCA_006491835.1 Architeuthis dux | reverse complement strand
ATATATAATCTTTACCCTTTTGTTTCCATGGGGGTGTGAAAAAGAATATCCACCTGTCTGGTTACAGGCACATATGATGCTACAAAAGCTAAGTTTGTTGGTTCAATATTCAACTCCTACAGCAATTATCTTGTTTTCTTTCTTGACGATCATTTACAACCTGCTATTTTTATGGACAGGTGACACTGCAAAATGTTTTTTAAAATAAGAGAAATAGTCACTGAAATGTGTGTTTGTTTATAATTTTTTTTTTCTTTCTCTTACTGTGAGCTTATTTTTGCTGCTAGCTTGTTGTATTTTTGTTTGAGCTTGTCCGTGCATTTGCTCTAAATACTGTGTAAATTTCATGTTTCAAAACATAATGTAAATGATCAAAAAGTGAAGGAAATTTAGTTGTTGGTGAATGAGATATTTGTGATAAAGACTCAGGAATGACATGAAATGGTTTCAGAAACACAGGTTTAAACAAACACCAAAATACATTTTGTTTTTGCTTCTCTATACCTCACACACACGTGTAGAATTAGCTTGTCAGGAAATTTTTTTTTTTAATCCCAAATTCCTATTTAAAAAATCATGAATTGCTTGTTAATTCTTTCAGAAGAAAAGCTGGTGGTGTGACCAATGGTGATGAGAAAGAAGAGACTTCTGCTGAGTCTACATCATCATCCATCCAATCTGCCGTAAAGGAAGACGAGGGGGAAGAGGCAGAAATCAATGTAAGTTGAGTGTTCCTCTAGATCTTTAAGGGGAGAAGACATAACAAAGATGGATCAACGGAGAAACATTTGGCTCAAATTCTTTTCTTCTTTGCTTACATTAATAGCAGCTTAAATGGTTTTATTTATTAACTCGGTCCCTTATTGAATTAATTTTTAATCCATTTGTGAAAATAGTACTTTTTGTCAAATCTACTTGCATCTTTTTTATACAATTTTATAAATATTCACTTTAATTTTTTATTCTACAAATGTAATTTGTGTAAGGATGTTAGTTATTTCATATTATAGTGATTTGGAATTGCTTCAATATTTTTATTGTAACTTTGATGTGCTTTCATACCTTGACGTCTATGTTGATCTATTAATAAACTTTATTAGAGTAGAATCTACATACTGTGTTGTATAGCTGTTAATACTTCAGCTTTAATCACATTTTGATCTCCTCTGTACATATGTGTGTGTATAAATATATTCTTGAGTCAATTTCTTCAAAGTTCAAAAGTGAAAGATTTGGTAGCCTCTAGATATTTTCTGCAATCAACCTATACAAATGATATCTGTAGTAGGTGAAGATACTACATGGGTCCTCAGTGATGCATTTAACATCCAGATGGCTTAGTCTATATTGAGATGTCTTCTAATGTAGATCATTTTCTAAAGGACACTTTTAATTTATTGTAGCATTGGGTATTCTCAGTTGATGCAATTATGGTTAATTTCAAAAGAACTTAAACTCAAGTTGCTACTGTAATAAATATAATTTCTTAATTTGGAAAACTTCTACATTGTTAATCCATAGGTAATTTATCGAAGTATGCATAATTTCTGTTTTTATTTTCAATCTCTTGACTTATCTCAGCCCTTCTGCTACGGTGTTGGAAAGAGCGATTTTGAAAGCCGATCTCCTCTGTACATGTGTGTGTGTGTTCACATATTTGTGTATTCTTGAGTCAATTTCTTCAAAGTTCAGAAGTGAAAGATTTGGTAGCCTCTAGATATTTTCAGACATCGACCTATACAAATGATATCTGTAGTAGGTGAAGATGCTGCATGATTCTCAGTGATGCATTTAACATCCAGATGTTGGGAAAAGAAGAAGAGTCCAACCATATGCAACATATATGATCTTGCATTCATTCTAAACTACTAGGCATTCAGCATGTTAGTCTATAAATGTTTCTATTTCAAATATATAAACTTGATTAGGTAAAACATCTTGGAAAATTAAATGTACCCCCCCCCCCTCTTTTTTAATTGTATGTGTTTTTCTCTCTCCATATATATATATATTTATTCTTTTGAATAGCTGGATTTAATGCATCTAGAAGTTTCTAATGCTGTTTTAGTAATGTTTCTGTTTTTCAATAATATAAACGGGTTTGATCTATTTATTGTCATTCATATTCTGTTTAGATAATTTTTAGAGTATTTTGTAATAAAGAACAAAAAAATCTGAATAGCTACTCCAGTCCCCCCTAACATGCCAGTTGATACAAAATAATTATGTCCATGTTGTTGTCTCGTTCCACTTGCCAGTTCTGAACTATAAATCCTTTGTTTTTAGCCCTAGAGTGTGAAGAAGCACTCTTTCGTGGATATTCCATTGGAGCCCCAATTGGTAAAAACCTATTTTTGATATTTTTGTGTTGTCTTTCAAATATTTGAAAGGGTGAGCTTTTTATAACAAAAAATGACAAACAAAAAAATGTGCAAATTGACCAGAAAAGGTTATTATTCTATCTTTTGACAAAACCTTGCGACTTGTTGATAGGATCAAGCCTTTTCATTGGTTAATGCATGTACAGGCTAATCTTGTGTAGCAAATGGTGTTGTCAAGTGGGCTGAACAGAAAATAAAGGGCATGCTTACATACATACATACATATATATATAATATACACACACACACAGTTAATTTAGCCAGTGGACGTAATACTGTCATTTAACTCTTCATAGACCGCTTGTAACTGTTGTCGAACTCTTCAATAGGATTTTTTTTTAATGAACTCTTTTGTGAATTGAATTAAAGAAAAATTTTAAGAAATTACCAAACGGTGCAAGGGAAGTTACTCCCCTTGAATTAATATTTGAATTCCCTAGTACAAATTTAAGAGTTAAAGTTCTAATTCTTAGATAATATATTTTAGTAAACTTTATAGAAAGGTAGGAATTTGAAAAATTGCAAATGTAGAAATTGAGAAAATTACCATTTTAGTATTTTGTCTAAATTACTGGACAAGTTTTGATTTCTTATAATGTATTTAAGGTAAACGTTTCTCTCCTCACACATTACAGGCTTTTATAATTTGAAATAAATTTGCCTTAGATCTACTTGAATTTAATATTTTCCACTAGTTATGTCAGAGAAAAAATTGATTTCAATTAGATTTTTATTATAGGAAAAGATTCTTAATTCAATGTATTTAGCTTATAAATTGCTATTATTATTTCCCTATTTTCATATGACTCCATTTCATAAATAGCTTCAAATTTGAAAGTGGTTCTTATGTATGACTATAATAACAATTAAAGAGTACTGTTTTTCATATACTCTTTTTAGGTGGGCATCTGCTGTAAAACCAATGTTAACAAGCTAATCTAACAAGTTATTGCTAGTGAGTTTGATCTTCACTGGGTGCCCCAGGGCCTTGTGCCTGACTAAAGTAAGATTATTAAATATTTACTTTTTTTAGGTTGAAGCAATAAATATATGTATCTTAGAAAAGCTTGAAAATGTATTGTTATAAGTGATAAAACTGAACCTCATCTTATCTGAAGGTCACCGTATCCACCAATACAGTATATTCTTTGAATGCATAACATATTCTTAATAACAATCTTGAAATTAGAACCAAATCAATAAAACCTTTGTATTTAGTGATCTTTTATGAAAATATCTAATATTTTATTAAATGTTTGTCACTGCTATAACAATTCAAAAGGGCATGAATAAATCATTACTTAAAGTTGTAACTATCAGATTTATTTTTTTAAATTGGTACACTGATTCACATTTTAGCATTTAAATAGCATCTTCTTAAAAAAATTACTATTTTGATAGTAAGTACAGAACCGGGACTTTATTTTCAGCCTTTGTACAATTTGCTTTTAGTTAAAATGTCTAATTCTAATTATTTAAATATACAACATTTTTCATTTCTTGTAAATGATAAAGAATAACCGGCAATTTTATGAAACATGACAGAAAAAAAACCCACAAAAAATTGTTGCCAATTGTATTGACTTTATTTTCTGTTCATTTATTTTTATTTAGTTGAGGATTGCACTGCGAGTTATCTGCTTGTCTTCTTAGCAAAAGTTGTCCTATTCCTCTTTCATCTTCCCATCATCCTGCTCACTCTACTGGCTTCTCTTTGGTCTTGTGCTAGCCACTGCCACTGATCAGTGGCGTGGCAAGGGTTCTCAGCGCCTGGGGGCAAAGACAGCGACCGTGGGCAATTGCGCAATATCCATGGGAGGGGATAATTATTAATTAACAGGCATTAGAGGCCATAGGAAATTTTACACCCCTTCACACCTGTGCCCGGGGGCAACTGTCCCCTCTCGCCTCACTCTTGCTACGCCTCTGCCACTGATGCCATTATTGCACCTTTTTTTTTAGGCTCTCACAAGCAAAAATCTTTTATATTTATATGGTATAGAGATTTGAGAAGTAGCCTAATTAATATTTGTTTGCTCGGTACCTAATCTGCTGTAGTTAATCTTAATGGAATAGGACGTTTAGTTGCTTTCTGTGTCTCTCCCATCCACCCAGCTATATTTGTGTATAGATTCTAGTTGGTGTTTTTCTTCTCTTTTTGATACAAATTTAAATCTCTCTGTAAACTTCAAATTATGTTGCAAAGACAGCTGGGCTGGAAGAAATTTTGATATGTTGTTCTAACGAAAATATCATTTTGTGTGTGTGTGCAATATGTCAGAACTGAAATGAATAAAATTTATTTTTCTTTGAGCAATGTAATTTCCTTTATAGCCTCTAATCCATCTCTTTATATTTTTTTTTCCTTAAATTTTACTTTTTTTTTCTTTTTTTTTTTTCTTCTTTTCTCCCAGTTATTTATGTTTGTCATAAATAGTTTCCCTTGGAAGTAAATATTATCAGTTTTGGGTGTTTTTAATTCACCTTTATTTGTACCATCTTGTTTCTTTTTCAGGGTTAGGTATTTTCTTTCATCTCTGATTTGTATTGGTGAATATTGACTAATTTAATCAGATGAAGATTTTGTGCAATTCCTTTCTCAAATCTGTGTATATTCTTTCAAATGACCTTTGAGTTAATTGTTGGGTCCTTATTCTTTTAATTCTTCACCTGATCAAATATTGGGTTAGCCAAAAAGTTCTACTTTTGTCGTTAAATAACCTATGGGGTGGGTTAGTTTTAACTAACTTCATTCAAATTCTTCATCTAAAGAAGATGAACCTGTGTACAGATAAACCTCAGTTATCCTAATTTCGGATCTAAACAAGATTTCAGGGTCCCATAATTGCATTCAGTATGGCTTCCGTTTTATAATGTTCAGATCATCTATCCGAACAAAAAAAAATATATGGCGGAAAGGCTGAAAAATAAGTTTGAAATTTTTTAATAGTCCCAATTGTGATGTTCCTTTGCTGATTGACATAGTATTTCATGGGCCGTCATTTTATTTATTGATATCAAAGAACAGTATTTGAGAGATTTGTTTTATGCAACATGGAATGAAATCTTATGTTGAACTTAGTTTTGAACGTTTAAGTACTTCTGAAAATCACAATGTAGTGTTAGATGTATATCTAACCCAGTATTTGGATAATGATATCTGACCGGATATTAATGACAATGTGAAAAGACAAATTGTTTGAAAAATTAACAATTTACTGACAGGTTTCAGTGATTACATCTTCATCAAAGTATTGTATTTCTTATTACTTTGAAGCTGTAATATAAAAATGTTGATGTTAATTTCTATATCATGGAATACTACTTATAAGTCAACAGAACAAGGCAACTTTTCGCATGTATACAAAGAATCGCTCAGGTAGATAATTCAAGAGAAACTCTCACTGAATTCGACACAGGCAACTTACCTCAAAACAATTGTCCGAAGCAAGTTGCATAAACATTTCTGTTTAAGCCGCTAAGCCGTTATCGCTTACCTCCAAACTTCTGTGCATTTGTAGTCAGGAAGAAACATCTAAGCAATTGCTGCTAGTGTTTGGCTAACAAATTTGGTCCAACCATTTGCAATAAAGTTCAGAAAACGGGGTAATCTCTTCAGAATGAGTCGCAGAAAGGAGAATAATCCCACAGAAGACAACATTTTAACAGGTTGTAAAAACAAGGAAGATCATTCTCTTTTTGTCGATGCAAAATATCTGTTAGAAGACATATTTTCACGTCTTAGTGGAAAATTAATTCTCAGACTGAAGATTCGCGCCAAGTGTTTTATGAAATAATATCTGGAGGCTGCCGATTGGCCAAATACCAGATACACAAGTTGCTGATTGGCTAATGAAAATAATGTTCATAATTCTAAAACTGAAAGAAACAAGATGAATGCCAGAATACTCCAATTTTACAAAATGGAGATTCATCTTGTCAGATTCTCCTCCTAATGACGTCACAAATAACTTTGGCATCTATTTTTAAAATTTTCATTCAAACGATCAAACCCTTTTTAAAGAGCTGCAAATTCAATTAAATATTCATGAAGCTGACGATTTATTTTAAAAAGAATTCTAAAACAACTTGAACAAATCTTTAAACAATTAATTCTTATAGTAACCAGCAAAACTTGTTAATTTTTCAAACAATTTGTCTTTCCACACTGTCATTAATATCATGTGTACAGAAGGTATTTTTTAATTTCTCTTTTATGTAAGTCAAACAAAATAAGGAGACATTAAAACATTAGTTTACTCAAGAAAGCCTCACTCTCAGGAAGTCTTAGCACTCACCCACTGCAGAATGTGTTGAATTTCAAAAAACGTTTAACCTTTTTGCAATCAAGTCGATATATTGAAAGTTAACATAAAAATGCTTTCAGTTGCATTTTGTTATATAGATATAAGTTACTAAGAATCTACATAAGGACTATAAGCACTTTGTATTTTAGTTTATGTCAGTCTGTTATTTGGTCCCCTTGAGGTGTATTACCCCCTCCCCCTCATAGTGACTACTTTTTACCTATATTTCAGGTTCTCAGGAGATAAGGCCTTAGTTTTCACAAAAACACAATTTCTTTTTTGTTTTCTATAAATCAGTCTTAATTTTTTGCTACTATTTACTTTCATCTCAATTTTTGTTGCTTTTTATTGCAACTAAACTCAGGCCGGTTTCCCTTCAGCAGTAAATGAATTAACAGCGCGGTTCGGATTAAAGAATAAGTTCCCGGTGAGAATCGAACTCACAACCCTCTATACCGGAGGGTTACTCGATTAACGCCCGACCGCTCTTACCACTGAGCTACTAGAACTCGGTGGCAAACGTGAGTCCAAATCAAACCTTTAAACTCATCCCCTATCCCTGATTTCTTCTGTTCCATGTTTGTTATTAACTGGGAGTTCAGTATCGGTAATCCAATTCATTTATTTTATTAAAAATTGTTAATCATCATTATTATTAATTTTTGGCTACTATTTACCTTCATCTCAATTTTAGTTGCTTTTTATCACCTGGAACTTATTCTGTATTCCTATCCGCGCTGTTAATTTATTTACTCACTGCCGAAAGGAAACCGGCCTGAGTTTAGTTGCAAGATGAAGGTAAATAGTACCAAAAAATTAATAATTTACAATGCTTCATCTAATAAAATAAATAAATTGTTTTCTATATTTCCAATAAATCTGAAATATTATTAAAAGGTTTTTCTTGCAAATATAGTCTTGATGTTCAGCTTTCTTTCTCCCACAGATTGCCAACATTGCCAGCCTTATAAATAAAATCTTGTTGTTTCTTTTAGCTGGTTTTGTTTTTAACCCTACACAAATCTGCCCAAAACATTTGTAAACTCAGCAAAGTTATACCTAGACTCAAGTCATAACAATTTTTTATCTAAATCTACAATGATTTCCTTTAGCAAAATCATTATAGGATCAGGAAAATTCAAATAGGAAGAGAAAGCGAGAGAAGCTGCCGCTTAAATATAGTGAAAGTTTCTAAAAAAAAAATGCTTCTCAAAACTTGAATAACTAGAAAGCACTCAGAGAGCGGATGCCGCTGTCAAGGTTGCTGTCAGTAACCTTAAACATCATTGAAATCACGTAGTGGATAGATCAGAGACAGGGTAGTTAACTGTTTAAATTATATTTGATTCATATATGAAGAAGCTGAAAGAGAAATCAATATAACGAAAAACCCTGGACATATAACTACGACGTAGGGGAGGTAATTGTGCATGGATCCGCTCCATTGTCCACCCTTCCAGGAAATCTGAATGAAATTGATTGAGAACTTTTGGAGATATCTTGTGGACGGGAAATAATGCGACCCAACAAACAGACGCCTCTTTACAATCTCATTGGTAAAGTACCCAATCCTTCCTCAGACAGTACTATTACTTGCAAAAAGGATGATTTTAATACCACCAAAACTTTTTTAGTCAAATATCCTTACATTGGCCAAATGAACCAAAGTTAATTAATAAAAGGTAAAAGTAATTCTGATTAATATATGTGAAGGTAATCAATATTTGATTAACAAAGTGTTAATTTTATTAAATCATTGATATAAATTTTGATTTAAGTATCCATTTTCAGAACAGTGACTCGTTATGACAGACCATTTTCAGAACAGTATTATAATATTCAGTTCAGTATTCAGAACTGTTATAATGAGAGTGGTGCGGTCCTAGGAAACCAACCATGTTATATAACAGCTGCGATAACCAGGGTTGCCAATTTTAGCTAAATCTAGCTTCAATATAGCTAGATCCAGCTGTTTTGGAGCTAGATTAATATTTTGAGTTTCACCATCACATTATAACGAACCTCGTTATAAAGGATATTGGCCTGGTTTCTCATTATTAACCTTGTTATATGAGAAAAAATTTGTTTCATTGTCAGTGTTATTGCTTCTCTTGGGATAATACATATGTTGGTTTGTGTTCTTGAATTATGAACCCAATGCCAGATCTTTCTCCAATCTACTTCCAAATAAAGTAATCATTACGTTCTCTTCCTTCTCTTCAATATTCCAAGTAGCTATTTAAAGATCTGAAAATTTATTTTAAAGATTGATTTTTCAAATTAGGTTTTCACTAATGATTCTCTGAAAAGTCCTTTACCTATGTTGTGTATCTAGAAGTAATGAAAATTTATTCTGATAGATCACAGTGTGCTATTTAAAGTATTTTTAATAAAGATTTTTATTGGTCAATAATAATTTTTAAAAAACAAACTTTTATTTAAATCTGGCAAAACCTTTATTGAATATGTATCCCTTGCTTCTATTTGCTTTTTATTTAAAGAGCATGTTTGTCATCTGTTTGAAAGCTAGTGAATTTTTGCATGGGGTTGTTCCTAGTTTTCCTCCTGCTCGGCCTATTCTCTTTTGTCCACATTATATATAAGTGTGATCCTCATCTATCTTCTTCTAAATCTCTTTTGCATCTTTCCCTCTCATTTCTCACTGTGGCTTAATGTAATCAATGATGCTTGAAGCATAAAACCCTCCTCGTGCTGCTTAGAGGAAGAACATGGCTAACAGAATTTATTTCTTCCAATGATTTGGGTTGATAATTTTATATTTAAATTAACTTTTCAATTGTACATTGTCTTAGTACTCCAGAGTTTATGTATACAGTTATCCCTGGCCATTTGAGGGTTTTCGCAGTTTCATAATTCGTGGTTCAGTCTTGAAAAATTTCATGGCTATATTTTAGGGAGTTTTGCGGCGTACCACGAAAAACCGCATCATAGAAAATACGCTGAACAATATAAACAAAAGGACAGGAAATCATGAATGCATCGTAATAAATCTTTGTCTTATTAATAAGAAAGATTGTAGAAAATTATCAACTAAAAATTATTTATATGACAATATAAACCTGGAGATAATTGTGGTTGAAAAATTCAACTTAACACTTGCGGACCAGATAGTCAAACAGTATTTTAGATATTAAAATGTTTTTTCACTGTACTGTAAACTATTTATCTATTTTTTAGTAGATGAAGTATTGTAAATCATTATTAACAATTTTTTTCATTTTTATGCTAATATTTACCTTCATTGTAATATTTTTTGTTGCTTTTTTATTGCAACTTTTCTCAAACAGGATAAAAAATTTAAAAAACTACAAAAATATAAAGATGACGGTAAATAGTAGCATAAAAAGGAAAAAGATTGTTAATAATTACAGTACTTAGTTTTATGAAATTTATGGTTTTCGTTTAACTGTATATTTTTGTTTTACTAGCGTCTACCACCCACTTTTTTAAAGACTCTTTTAAAACGTATTGCAATAGTTAAATATCTTCTTTAAGAAAATTTAATTTTGGTTATAACTGCCAGAAAATAGCATGAAGTTAGTCATAAAAAAATTGAAAAAATACTTTTGCATACTCACAGAACTTCTGAGTAGATTAAGCTGTTTATGTTTTTGCAAAAATTATTAGAGCACTCCCGTCCCCCTGGTGCACTCCCGTCCCCCTGGTGCACTCCCGTCCCCCTGGTGCACTCCCATCCCCCTGGTGCACTCCCGTGAATGGCAAGGGATAACTGTTGTTTTTTTTTAAAATGTTGATTTTTTTTTTACTATTGTTTTCTTTACCAAATGTATTAGAATATCTGAGTGTACACTGACTTGAGTATTATTTACGTAAGTAGGTTCTTGTGTTTTTACTATTGTCTTTAAATATTTGTGAATCCTAGTTCTCTCTTGAAAACTGAATTTTGTTGTCTTCATCATTTGTCTACGATTTTTTTTTTCTTATCAGCATAAAAGAAAATATCTTTTGTGTTGGATGTGAAAAAGCAGCGTGCATGGGTTTTGATTTCTAAATTTTTCACAACAGCCATGAACTTCAGCTTTGTATTCTAAGCAGTTTCATAACCTCTATTGAATAAGTATTTGATGTATATTTGTACTCATAACCAAAATGTTTTCGTTTTATTATAAGATTTGCTTTATTTTAGTAAATAATATATAGTAACATCCTGATATATAGTAACATCCTGACTATAATTTATAATTCCAGAAAAATTTTGAAGTTTTAGTATTTTATTAATTTATTATTAATCTTGGAAAAAATGTTCACTCTATTTAAATTTAACTTTATATTGCATTAATTGTTATTTATATTTGCAAATGAATAATCTTAAAAGTTTGTTAATGTTGAAATGGTTAAATTAATTTGTTAATTACTGATCTCGGAATTTAGTTTTAGATGGGACTATTTTCTGTCAGTTCTTTTGTTCCCTGTCATTTAGTTTCCGATTAGATTTTGTTTTGTCTCTTCCTTACAAACATGTTGGCTGCTTCTGCTTTGTTTATAAAATTACAAACACTCTAGACCAGTGGTTTTTAAACTGGGGTCCAGGAACCACTGGGGGGGGCCAACAAATAATGCTCGGGGTCCGCAGCAGTGTTCCTTCTAAGCCTGACATTGCGAATCTTGTGGCAGAGAAACATTATCAGCTATCAAAAACATAATTATTGTACCCAGACCTGTATCATATATTAGAATTCAAATAAATGAAATCCATTTAAAAAGAATATGATTTTTAAAGGTAGAAAAAAGTGTTCATTATTGTAGTTCATTGATTAGTCTAAAAACTAAATGCTAAAAATCAGGGTCCGTCAGAATATTTCCTTTGTGGAAGGGGTCCTTGAGTTTTCAAAGTTTCGAAACCACTTCTCTAGACCGGGTGGTCCTTAACCTTTTTTTAATCCATGCCCCACATCCGCAGCTCAAACAATTTGATGCCCCCCCCCCCCTAATTCCTTAATTGTGTGAAATTTAGTAACAACAATGCAATTACCTCATTGCTTTTCTACCCCACAAAGTTAATGAGTTAAGCATTAGTTACTATGGAATTTATAGTAACATTATAATTAGTAATTAATAGTATTGTATAATTAGTAATTAATAGTATTGTGTAATTAGGAATTAGTTAAACCATAACATGATTCAGTTTTGAGCCACAGAACGCTTTTTGCTCTTTACACCCAAATTCCCAAATGCCCCCTAATATATTGAAATTTCCCCCTTGTGGGTCGTGTGCCCCACATTCAGAATATTAAGATTAGGAACAGTACAAGATTAGCTTATAAAGTAATTTTATTTATTATATATAATAAGATATGTAATTTATTACTTTTTATGTGTTTCAGTTGGGACACTCCAATTTTCCAATTACACTGACTTAAATGTAATTTTTGTTAATTAAAATACTGCAGTAACTAGTAGCTACATATGAAATCATTGTTCATTCTAAATTCCTTTAGTGAATGGTGTGTGAGGAAAGTTACTAATACAAAAAAGTAAAAATGTATTCCTCATGACCCACACAATGGTCAATGTCCCTCAAAATATTTTTATCAGAATTTTGTTTCTGAAAACCGAATTAGTACACATAAGTAGAATTGCAAGCTTATTTAAATGACAAGTCTATTATCAAACCATAAGAGGACAAGACAGGTTTCTTCAGTTTTTAAGCCGATGTTGACGGTTTCTAATACACAGTTGAGATTTGATTCAGTTGGTGTTTTAACAAGAAGCCTTAATCAAAGAATAACATACATTCATAAAGAGCCAATATTATGTTGTTTACTTATTGAACTTCGTTAAGAATTACTGGAGATTGTCTCTTAAGATGGTGTCATTGTGACTTTTCTTTTACATAGGTATAGATTGAATGTGTTAGGGTGTCAAAACACATCATACCTAACAATAAGAAATGTTAATACAAACTACTAGAGGTATAATTGTTCTAGAGATGTTACTATAGTGGGAAAAGGACTAATAGGTTTTATTTCTCAGAGTTTAGATATCTTGTTTGCTGTTTTACAGGCAAACCTTCGACTGAGAAATTCATAATTTATCAGAAAAGCAAATTAGGACAGCAAAACACCTCCAGTTTTGAATACAAAAGTTCATATTTCTATGAGAAATTAGAAAATAAATACCTAAACATTGTGTTATGCTCTGATGCCAATCGCACCATCAGAATTGCAAGATAAATAGTAGGAAAGAAACAGCAATAACAAATGATATCTTAGTATAGATAGAAGATACTTATTCTTATTTAAAAAAACAACTTTATTGCTATCATTATTCTTTGTATTCTTAACATCCATATAAATAAATAAAATACATCAGTTTTGAAATCATTTTTGCATAACTTTTTAAGTTATTAATGCAAATATGAATTTTAAAAACTTGTAAATAAAAAAGAATTAAGTAATCAATTTTTTAATATAAATGTTATACAATTTTATCTTTCTTAGAAATAGATAATTACATTTATTGCCTTTTTAATATTGATAATCTAAAGTACTAAATTATGATTGGTAGTTTATTTTTGCCTTTTATTCAGTTCTATTCATGAAAAGATATTAGTTTTACCGTAGCATTTAGGTGAAAAAGGTGTAGTGCCAGAGGTACCAATTTTAAGTAAAAGTAAAATCAAATTTAATGTAGGCATTGACATCAAAAGTAATTAAATACATGTTATGTTCTAATGGGAGAATGGAGAAAAAAACCTATTTTCCTTTTACTTATTTTTAATTGCTTCATTTCATGATTATCTGTTTTGTTTTCAAAACCTCAAGAAATTAGTGATGGGCAAAGGTCAAACCTTTTGGCATTGATTTGATCTTGGAAGGCACCCACAAGTTAGGCATAACAAATTACATTTGTTGTTGTAAAGTGGATGTAATTAATTGTAATGACTTTCTTGTAGTTTTTATATTAATGCAAAATACAAAATTGAAATTTTACAAAGTAAAATAACGTTATTAATATTAAAAAACTTATATTTGAGTAATGAAGATAGAGCTAGTGACTGATGTGCTATTGATAAAGTCAAGTAAATTTCACACAAAATCACTAACTTGAAAAGGTTTCATTTTTAAATGTGTGAAATTGGACATAATTTTCATCTTATATTGAAATAAATTTTCTGAATAACATTTAGCTTTCTCCTAGTTCTATGAAAAGAACCAAATATATTCTGATTGTTGTATTGATTTAAGTAAATGACCAGAATGACTTGAAACTACTAGAAAACATGGCATCTTGCAGCTCCTTCAATTTCTAAGCTCCCATCTTTCTTTTAACTTGTACCCTTATACTCACCTCCTATCAATTTTAGTGTTGACCCATTATTCCCTTTATCCAGAAAAATCCCTTGAAACCAGGCCTGCTGTAATCAAACATGTCTAGTTAAGATAAACATTAACAACCTTCTCTCCCCCACATCCATGTTATTTTGGTTTATTCCAGGTTGTCTGTTGACATCTGATTGTAGAGAATTTGCTATTGCTTACTAATATTGTATCGTTTTTGCCCTTCCATATTTTAATTCTGTGTGACAATACAGAATTGGGGTTGAGTTATTTACAAAAGTTTATCTCGTAAAATGATGATATATTGCTTTAATATTGCCTGATATGTTTGTGCATCTGTGAAATCTATCGCAATAGATTTCTTTTGACTTTTCACAAAATAATTTTGATTCTAAGACTTTTTTTGTTTATTGTCCTCAGGTCCGTCGCAGAATGCGCCCCAGGAAGAAGTGATCAAATATCCGCTGGACAAGATGATAATCCAGATTTGAGTCAAAACAAGAAACATCATTCACATTCAAGATTCCACTATCTTTATAACAGAACTGACAGTCAACCCTTGCCAAAAACTGGCTGAGCACAAACAAGCTCTTTACAATTTTCATATTACAACAGACAAAGCAGAAGTTTTATTTCTCCCTCTCAAGAAGAAACGTTTTAATAAGTAAATAAAAAAAAACGTTTTTATTCTCCTCCCCAAGATATTGAAGAAAAGAAAAGAAATCAAATATACATACACTGATATACATACACTGATATACAAAACAAAGGTATATCATAATTTGGAGCTGTAATTATGATTGTGTGAAGATTCCTTAATTGAGATTTGAAAAGGGTTAGAAGACCAGCCAATTTTTTGTGTGTTAAGAATTTTAAAATATTCAAAAACTACACGAAAAGAAAATTAACTTGAAGATCACTGATTCAGAAAAGAAAGCAAGGAAAAGGAAAAAATTAGGTTCAGGGAATTGAGAATAAGACTGGATCGTTTCCAAGAATCATTTTGTTCCCTTATTGTATTGGTTAGGCTTTTCCACTTGGTGAATTGGTATTTACAGCGAAGGAGTGGAAAGAAAATTTTATGAGAAAAAGGAAAAAATTAATCACCGCCCATTACTATAAATCATTGTCACTTAAGTGAATGAAAAAAATGAAAAGAAAAAAAGGGAAGAAAGCAAGAATAACCTGAAACAATGGAGCAACGTGTTTTTATTTCATCCTACTCGATTGTTCCATGTGTGACTGGATATAAATAAAAATAAAAAACTCCCATCTTCTATCTTCACCTCATCCAGTGGCAGGAAAGGTACACACCTATCTCTGCTTGCTCACTCACCCACATATATAACCAAAAAAACACACACACACACACATACACATACACACACACACACTCCAACCAGTCATTACACAGCTTTACATATTTTTTTATTCAATCATTCAGACTTTACAAAAAAGAAATACAAGAGAGAGAAAAGAAGTGACTCTTCACTCTAGTTACTCTTCTTTTTTGTGTTTACAAAAGTTCCTCCTTTCATTTCATGTTTCTAAAAACTTTGGTTCACTTTTTCTTTTTACATAACTTTCTCCCCCCCCCTACATAACCAATATTTTTGTTTAATGAAGCAAAATGTTCTTTTGCCATTTTTATGTTTCCAGTCATTTTAGTCAAAACACAATGCAAATAGTAATCCATAAAAATAATAAAAAAAAGTTTCTCCACCCTTCCTTGCTTTTTCTTTTTCCTCTTCAATACAGAATCAAAATCTTTCAGCATTTTTAACTCTTAATGTCATAAACCGCTTGATACTGCTTCTAATTGACGGTGAAACTCTTCTGTGTTGGAAACAAAGTTTCTTTAAATTACTATGACAGAATATTTTTTTTTAAAATTACCTAAAGTTGAAGGTGGGTAACTTTGATCAGTAGTTATTCCCCTTATATTAACATTGAAGTTTTCTTGTAGGGAATTAAGAGTTAAAGATATTTTCATTGTTGTTTGTCTTGTGCCTTTATCCATAACTCGGTTTAGTTTTCCACCACCAGCAACAACACAACAGTTTTGTGTGTCATGACAAACTTTATGTAAATAGAAGTGAGACAACCTGCATTTAGGAAAAATAGGAATCCAAACAATTGAAATATTTCCAAGATTACTGTGCTTATTAGAAAGTTAGTCATTATTATAGTGTGTGTGTGTATGTATGTGTTAGAAAGTTAGACTCATTATTGTGTGTATATATATGTGTGTGTGTGTGTGTGTATGTATATGTATA
>VCCN01000800.1:947471-969705 GCA_006491835.1 Architeuthis dux | reverse complement strand
TTTAGATATAAAATATTTAAGTTGGCAACGCTGAGTTGTGCCATAAAATCACAATCAGACATCAGGGCTAAAAAAAGGATACAATATCCGAAATTGAACAAATGTGGCAACACTGACTGCAAGTTACTCAATTCAATGAAGCTCATTGGCTATTTTAATATTCTGCTAAAATCTTCCATGTAGGTAAAATATCCAAATTGAACAAATGTTTTCTTTTTCACCTTCTGCACAAGGCAAGAAAATAGAAAGAAATCTTGTTATGTACAGCCTCTTTAAATATCTATAAATAATAATAAAATTCTCATTCTGTTGATGACCTCAAATTAGCTAAAATGGAGCATTGTAGGTAATCTATTGAATTACGGTCACCCATGAAATACACTAACTTAAAGAATGTGTAAAAAATCCAGGTGATTTGCAACAATAATATTAGTGTGGGGGTCTGTGTCCATGCTCAGCTCTGAAATTAATAGATTTCTCAAGGGAGATAACTAATGTTAATTATAGAGTAGTCACCCTTATTTATTTTCAAATGCGTATAAAATTTAATGTTCATGTCATGTCTGTCTCATCAGATTGCACTACTGTTCTCTCAAAGGGTGACCCTCCAATAGGTCACAGGGTTGTTTAGTTAGCATTAATACAATCTAACCGAAAGGAATTCAGTTTAGAGAAATATTTCATTCATATCTAATGAAATTAATACAACTAGGATAGTGCCCGTTAATTTTAAATAACTATATATAAAGTCTTTAAAATACAATTTATTTTACAAATTAGAAAGCCTGTTGAACAAATATATATTTTCTCATTTTTATAATTTCTTTTCTCTATTCTGGAATATTAGATGGAATTACATGGAATTAATAAGTTTTATAAAAACAACTAAAATTAGGATGAAGGTAAAAAACTAGTCCAATTTAATAAAAGTGGTGTCTTACAATACTTCACCCAGATTGATTTACATATAATTATGTTAGCTCTATTATAATTAAGAAGGAAGTCAGATCAGATAAAAGTGTGAAAAATAAATTTCTTGCTTAAACAGCCATAACTAGCCAAAATATATCTTTTTGTAATTAAACATTAATAGATATGAAATTGTATATTTAAAGAAATATGGAGGTTGCAAGTACATTTGTGGGAAAGTTTCACCTTTTCAAATAATGTGTTTGAAAGTCACTTTATTGCAGGATATCTATATATTGCTTTGTAGTGCACAAAACATGTCACATTATGTTTTTGTTCATATCTGAGAGTGTAGACCAGATACACCTTTTATAGTTTGTCTGCATAAAATGGTATAATATCTGTGTTACTCATCTCAACTTGGTACCAAAAATATAAATAAATAATAATAAAATTCAAGGGGGAGATAATTTTTATGTTTTAAATATTGAATGAATATATGTAAGAGCAAAGATTAACTTTTGGTTATATGACGAGGGGGAACTATTTTTTGCCCTGATTTAGACAAATCATTTTTTTGGCCACAGCCCCCCTTAAGAGCTCTTTTCGGGTCCCAGGGCCCTCTGACAAACAGGGTTACAACACAAACAGATTTAACAGAAATTCATTTACTATTTCAGTCTATGGCACCGTTTAAATGTGCAATCAACCCGAGATTGCTGTTATGCATAAAATAGCTGAACCAGTGAACATATAAAATCTCATAAAAATAATCTACTTTTTTATTTTATTTTATTAATGTGCTTTTTGTGTTATAAACAGTAGCTAGTCAGAAAATTAATGATAATTATGTATCGAGATACCATATATATATCACAGATTTAAAAGTACAAAAATGTACTGACAGCAGATAATGGGTTGGAAGATCTTCCCAATTATGAGAAAAGCAACATTTAAAAAATCCTGGCGTTTAAACCATTGATTTGGTGCCAGAAACAACACCACTCACTTTTCAAACATATTGCAATAATTAAATATCTTCTTTGAAGGATTAATTTTGGTGCAAGAAAATAGCATAAAGGTAGTTGTAAAAAAAAAAAAGAAAGAATACTTTTGCGTACTAACAGTGGTTTTCAGATTGTTTAAAGGTCATGTTTACATTTCTGACAACAAAAACACCGATGAGTTAACAGAAAAATTGAAGTCGTTTTTTAAGAAACCTTCAAAAATATTTCAAAATGTGAATTTCGAAGAAAATTAAGTAATTTAATGAATAGAAATATTTGCGGCCGAATTGTCCTAGATTCAAATTCTCATCAAAAGACAACAACCTTTTAAATACAAATACCTCTTGGTTTATATTGTTTACTTTACACAAATAATTTTTATATGAGAATTTTCTACAATCTTTATTCGTATTAATAACACAAAGATTATTACGATAAAATTGACAGTTTACAAAGGTTTGGCCGTTTTTAGCGACACAAAAGTCGCTTTTGTTGTCCACGAACAGCGCTATTTTTTTAAAGGTAAACCTAAATATAAAACTAAAATAAGACTATTATCTGTGAAATTAATATCTTGGTTATCTTTTCTATTTTTAATGTTACATAACATGAATAAAGCTGGAAAAAAAATTCATACATTTTTTAGTGTTAGAAAGAATTTATGGTGAAAAAGAAAAATGAAATTCTTAATATTTGTTTGAAATCAGATACGAAATTCATATTACATATCAGGAAAACTTAATAGAAAGGGAAACCCGGTTAGCTTATAATGTAAACATACATCTAAGCACGAAATAAGTCATTTACTTTTCAATGTTGGCTGCTAAATTTGACGCTGAAGTTGCCATTAAATGTATTGAAATGCGTTGAAGACAACATAACCTGTGACCTTTGACCTGTGACCTGTGAACATTTCACCTTTACCGGAAATTACCATTTGAGAAACGCGGTAAATTTCATCATATTTATTAGAACATTTTTAATATACCTTTATTTTATAAATCTGATAATATTTATTTGTATTTTTATCTGTATCTTAGAAAAATAATTATTGCCTATTTAAATGAATATATTTCTCACTTCCGGGTCACATGTGAAATTTACTTTATCTCGGAAGTCGGAAGTGAAATCCAAGTTATCGTTCTTTTCAGTCTTATAACCCGAAGATGGCTGCCACGACAATTTCCAAGAAGCGAAAGGTTTGTCTTTTTTGCTTGTTTAATATATCACAATTGTAGAAAAAATTATAAAAATGTGAAAAATGGTCATTCGTCATTTTGTCGTATATGTTTTTAAGGTGAATCCTAATTTAATACCTCGGATGTATACGGATGATCCCGAGATGGTCGTTCCTAAAGCACATGGCTACGTAGTAAATATATGTCAGTATCATTTGAACTCTAATTTTAATTTTCCCATAAAATATTTCACATTAGCTGAAAGTTACGGTCGTTTAATTCTGTTTTCATTGAACACTTTCCGTTCACAAGTCAAATTTTGACTGATTTAATCGTAATAATCCTAAAACTAAGGACCTCTTATATCAACATGGCGACTACTGTGAAGAAGAAAGCTAAACTTAACATTTGAATGAAGATTTCTATTCAAGTTTATATGAAATCTCAACTCGGAAAGAATTGAAATGTTTTGTTTTTCTATCAGAACTTCTAAATGAAAACTTGTTCTTGTGTGAATTTTGATGCGTAGTGTATTTGACAAAGCGAAAAACCAAAACTTGTCAGCGTAGGTTTCTTCAGTTTTTAGGCTCGTCCGGCTGGCCGATAATGTATTTTTGCTACGTTATCGAGTCCGATATATCGGCCTGAGACTGTTATAAGGGTTAATGTATGATCTTAAACTTCTTTTTTTTTTTCTTTTTTTTTTTCTCTTTTAAACTCTAGTTTTAATAAAATTCTTGAATCCTTTTTCACAAAATGAACTTTTTGAAAATGTTTTCTCATTTTTTTTCTTTCTGTAAATATGATTTCAAGTTTGACGTCGACTTCGCAATAAAATTTGGCAGAAAAAGATCGTGTCTGTTCTTTTTACAAACATATTTCGACCATCTAGAACCCTGGTTTCGTTACAAATTCATATTTTGTACAGTCTTTCGTATTGAATGTAGGCCTCCCTTTAGTTTTGTATGGTCGGCTAGGGCTGGTTTGGTATTTGATGCTGTTGGCCAAAGATACATCCTTTAAAAAGTTAACGTATAATTTTGATAACACTATTGGCGCTAATGCAGATTCGCACATGTAGGAAAAAACAAGTGAAAAACTGCAGTTTATTTCATATAATTTATATGAAATAATGCAAATTACGCTCAGTTTAAAAGCTCACACATGTCTGACCAAAATGTTGTTTCTCGTAATTTCGATTTCTGAATCATTTTAGAAATAATTTTCTCGCTTAACTGATCTGTTGGGAGTTCTTTAAATTCCGCACGTGGCAAATTATTTTAATTGAAGAAAACAGTTCTTTGGTAAAATGTTTTTACGCACCCAAAGTATTTTATATGAAATAAAAATCAGTTTTCCACGCTTTTCCTGATTTTTGAGTTTTCCTATGGGGGTGCGTATCTGCATTAGTGCCAAATTACTACCAACCGATGACTTGTTTGATAAGGTTCGATCTTGTATTCAAGCTACCAGAACTTAAATGCTAATCATTTTATCGTTTTTTTTTTTTTTTGTTTTAAACCCCATGGACAATAGTAAAACTAGTCGGTTTCTAATTAAATGTTTTGTCTTTTCAGTTTGTTGCTGATGGAGTTTTCCGTGCCGAACTCAACAACTTCCTGATGAAGGAGTTGTCTGAAGATGGTTACAGTGGTGTCGAAGTACGTGTCACCCCCACCCGTACCGAGATCATTATTTTGGCCACCAGGACCCAAAATGTCTTGGGAGAAAAGGGCCGTCGTATCAGAGAATTGACTTCTGTTGTACAGAAAAGATTCCATTTTCCAGAGGGATCAGTTGAAGTGAGTAAATCATGATCTTTTCTTAAACCCTCTCTAAAGGACTGAGATCCTCATCTTGGTTGTCATTTCCACAACGTTTCGGTTGATGTACCCTCCGGCAACCAAGATGAGGATCTCCGTCCGAACAATAGTATCAGTAATACTAACACCTCATCTCAGAAATACCGAACTCAGCCTCTCTAAAGGATTAGTTTGTTTTTTTTTTTTTTTTTTTTTATAACTTTTACTAGAATGACCTCTTTGATGTTTATTGCAATTAGTTTATTGACAATCAGACTTCCAAGAAAGTTGTTCCATGACCAAGGAAACTTGTATCCACCAAGGTCACTAGTGAATCCATTTTTAAGCAACTGTTAATAAGAACATCTTTTAACCATCCATTTTAACTTTTATGAATATTGATCACATCGATGAGGAATTAGATTTGATTCTGCTTCTTAAAATGATTGCTCAACTGAATTGAGAGAATGTTCCCTACCTTTTTTGGTTATGTTTTTCCTCATTATGTATACTTAAACGCCTATTTGATCTGTGAAATAACCTATCTACATTTTGATATCCTGGAAAATCTGTTAATCACTGCTACCCACAAATGTGAGATTATGCCAATTTGTCCAATCTCATTTGTTTTTGTTTTTTTTAAAGATTTGTACTTTTTTAGTGTTCACTTGCAGTGATTCCTAATTTCCCTTTGAATGCCTAGTTGCATTCCAAGTAGAATTTCCCTTTGAATGCCTAGTTGCATTCCAAGTAGAATTTCCCTTGGAATGCCTAGTTGCATTCCAAGTAGAATTTCCCTTTGAATGCCTAGTTGCATTCCAAGTAGAATTTCCCTTTGAATGCCTAGTTGCATTCCAAGTAGAATTTCCCTTTGAATGCCTAGTTGCATTCCAAGTAGAATTTCCCTTTGAATGCCTAGTTGCATTCCAAGTAGAATTTCCCTTGGAATGCCTAGTTGCATTCCAAGTAGAATTTCCCTTGGAATGCCTAGTTGCATTCCAAGTAGAATTTTTGAAAATAAATTGTAAATATCGTGCGGGTTGTTCTCTATTTTTGTTGCTCTCCTAATTTGTATGATTTTCTTTTTTTTCCCCTTGTAGCTTTATGCTGAGAAGGTTGCAACCCGTGGTTTGTGTGCCATTGCTCAGTGTGAATCTCTGAGATATAAATTGATTGGTCAATTGCCAGTAAGAAGGTGAGTAAGCTAACTTTTCACTGCATGTGTGTATGTATATATGCACACGGACCCCCATGCAAAATTGAAATTCCGCAAATTTTGAACCTCTGCCGTCCAGTTACAAAACTCGCACACTAAGTATCTTAGCTTTCAGTGGTCTTCAAGCTTTAACTACTTGGAACTGTTTTCAATAAATCTTTCTAAGGATCCCCTTCAAAAACAACTTTCCTGTATATTTATATTTACATATGTATTACATACTATTGGATGTTGGAATTATCTGGATGTTTTTAAACCAAAATAGACAAAAGTAAGAACTAAGCTTGCTGAGGGGAAAATAGATCTATGAATGACTGATCAGCGTCCGTGTCACATAAATAACCAAGATGTTTTTAATTTTAACGCATAATTCTGTTTCTTGCTCTTAGCTCCTTTTCAATTTCTCAAGCCTTTTCTTATTTACAGATATTTCACCTATGTTAGTTTAATTTATTTTAAGTCTTTTTTTTTTTTTTTTTTTTTTACAAACTCCGTTTTTATGGGGAAAAAATCTGATGCTGTATAATAAAAATTATGTTCAAGATCGCATTGTACTAGAGTAAGTACGGTTATTGCAAAACTTTGACATATTTTCTTGTGAGAACGGTGTTTTGTAAGAAGATTCATAGTATTGTAACTGGACCACTTCAAAATTACTATTACATTTAATCCACATTTAGAAGTTGTAATGGTTTAGTCAACAGATAGCTATTTCCATTATTTACTAGATTGTAAATTTCAACCTAGGAATCACTTTGAATCTTCATCAAAGTCACTTATATCGACATCAAATGTTGTTGGAATGCTCTGTTCAGTTTGTACGATTTCATGTGAAAACCCCTCATTCTGAATCATTAGAATAGCATGTGTATTGATAGATTTAAAATTCCAGTTTCGTTTATTAACGGATGAATGAAGGGAGAAATAGGTTAACGGTACCCCATATGGATTCGTGAGTTTCATTTTGATTGGTTGAGATTCTAAGGTTATCCCCCATCAGACAACTAATTTGACTAATCGGAGCCAATTTAACAAACGCTTGTAGTTCAGGGAAAGAATGCAAAAAAAACTTTTATATCCTGCCCAGAGTCGTTTTTAGGGACTAATGAGTTGTCTCTGACAATCGGCTAAAAATTGTCCCTCTTTCTCTCTCCAGAGCTTGTTATGGTGTGCTCCGTTTCATCATGGAGTCAGGTGCCAAGGGATGTGAAATTGTTGTATCTGGTAAACTGAGGGGTCAGAGAGCCAAATCCATGAAGTTTGTGGATGGTTTGATGATCCACAGTGGTGATCCCGTCAATGATTATATCGACACAGCTGTCAGACATGTGTTACTCCGTCAAGGTAAGGTCTCCTCCTTTCCTCCTCAGTTTTATGCCTCTTCATTATTTCCTCTGGATTTCATTTGATTTAATGATCTATTCTGGTTTTCCTTTTAATAATAGAAATTGTTACATACTAATTGACATTCCTATGTTTGCAAACAAATTCTATTGTCAAAATTAACTGGTAAATGAAATATCAAATTTTGGATTTAATGCTTCTTCCATTTGTCTGTACTTTTGAGGAAGAAAGGTTGTGTAATTTTTGCTTTCAACGTTGTGAATCTTAAACCAATGTTCTCTTTTTCAGGTGTCCTGGGTATTAAGGTAAAGATCATGTTGCCATTTGATCCGAATGGTAAAATTGGACCCAAGCGTCCCCTCCCCGATCACGTCAGCATTGTGGAGCCAAAAGAGGAGGTTATTGTACAAACTCCTTACAGTGAGCACAAAGGGGCCAAACCAGCTTCAGACGCTGTGGCTCCAGGTCCAGTGCCGCAATAAAGTAAGTTCAAAACTATTTGGGGATTTCTAGTATATTGTTGCAGCTTATTTGTACTATATTACATATTTTAATGTTTCGTTTCCATTGGTTGCTTAGTTATAAGTAATCTTTGCTATGGAATTCCATTAATATTAAAGTGGATTTAAAAATAAAAAAAAATTTTTTTTCCCCTTATCATTGTATTATTTTGACTGACGGTTCTATAAATTATCTCCCTTGTTTTCACTCTTTAGCATACATTTTGCATCGCTTCCTAAAAAAAAAAAAAAAAAAATTTTTTATATATATTGCAAAGTTGTCACAATAAAATGTCTTCAGTCTTACATTTAAAAGTTATTTTATTTTTTAAAATTTTTTACTAGCGCACAAACAGCAATTAAATGTTTTATAGACGTATGGAGTGGGCATGAAAAACAACCCGACTCTTGTGTCATAGTAACACATTGATCCAGGTGCAAGTCCTGGCAAGAGTGTGTTAAAAAGTACTTTACCTGACCATTCTGGCAGGCTGCGACACACCATAAAGTCTGCAACAGTCACGGCGCTAGTTAGATTAACTCTTTTCTCCCGAAGAGACAAATTTGATAAGTTCCCTGCCTGACTCCCTTTGTCATGTTCCCTGAAACTAATCTAACAATGGGCAGTAAATAAATTGCTATATCTCTTTAATATAAAATGTACACTTACTAAATTTTCAGTGATTATTATCGATTGATTGGCAATGTCATAATTTAAATGTTTATTTTTAATAAATTATCTCTTTTCTATTTTTCTTTTCTTTTTCAGATGCAAGATGAAAATTTCCTGTAAAAAAAAATATATAAAATAAATCGTAAAAAAAAAAAACCCCTGTTTTTGTATTTTTTATTTCCACTGCTTTAATGGAAAAGGGATGTTTACAAATCCGACAGCAGCAGTGAATGCAGAAAATCCTTTAAGCATTGTCCTCAAGAGTCCAAGAGATAGCTTACCATCCTGAATCCTTAAACTCGAATTTGAGAACTTCTCTATTAGTCTTTATAATTCAGGAGTGGGTTGGCAAAATGAACTTTAGAATTTGTTAATTGCAAACGCTTTTCAATTTGATCTGTGAAGGTTATACAATTCAACTTGTGATTGATATTAATCAGAATCTGCTCCTCCACTTAACACTTTTCTTATGAGGAAATGGTCAGCATTTTTTTGCATCAGCTCTGAAATCTGCCCAGCCCTCTGTTTTCCATCTTTTCTTAATGGTTAATTAGGGGCAAAAAACTGAAGACACGCTTCCATGAAATTGATTATTTGCATGCAATCAGTTGCTGAATTTATTTTAAAGAGGACAAAGCTTTTACTATTTTGAAAAGCGCTTGCGAGCATTATGTTGTGCAGGCCTGTCCTACATTTTTGACAAACAAGATGCATCTCTTGTAGAAGGAAACTTCATTTTTTGACATCCATTATTTACTAAGATTGCCTGGCCTCAAATGATCATTACAAAACTTTCTTTTCTGATGATAAATCTTAACTAGAAGCTAAATGTAACGTCTTGGATTATGTTGAGGATATAGATTATGAAGTGATGTTCAGGACAGTTAATGATTAGAAAATGTTGCTGTTAACATCTTCTCACGGATTCTTTTTACTGGAAGCTCAAGCCAGTTGCAATAAACATAATAGATTGGCTCTAATGTTTGTACCAAGGACAACCTTTCCATAAAATACTGTACATTTCCATTTTTTTTGATAAACTTTTTGTTTAAGTGGCTTCAATCTTAGTCTTGAAATATTTACTTCAGCTGAAATACTTGCTTATTTTTTTCTTTTATTTAATAGATGTAATAAGGCAATTTTTAGTGAATCAACGGGTGGCATATAACTTGTTTTTATATAGCCTTAGCCTATGATCATGAGTTGGCATCAGCTTTACCTTCATCCTAGTTTTAGTTGTTTTATACAACTTAATTTGGCAACGAATAACAGCGTAAACAGAAATAAAGGGTAAGCCTTCAGTGAATTGAACTCACACCCTCATTGCCAGAGGGAGACAGTTTACACTTAGCTGCTTTTACCAATTGGACATGAATACTTTGGATTAGCAGAAGCTGACACACACAACCGAGTCACTGCCATATTTGTTGTTTTATGTGAGACCTAGTAGTCTTCTTTTTTTTTTTTTTTATTTATTATAAATCAATCTTTATTATTATTGGATGAAGTATTGTAACACCCCACTTTTTATTAAATTGGACTAGTTTTTATAAGATCCTATTTGCTTGTCTGAAAGTGAAGATGATTTAATGGCCGTCTCACAAACTATTATTTGCCCTACCAGAACTCAACAAACTTCTACAGACCAGCCTTTGAAACCCAATACTTTTTTCCTTACAATTACCTCTAAGATGATTTAATGTGATCAAAAATGACTTTTAAACCCCCCCTCTCTCTCTCTCTCTCCTCCCCAATCTTAATATTTCTATTCTGATGTAAATTTTTGTAGCTTGGACTCCTGCATGTAGAGGGTTGCCAATTTCGGACATTGTGTCCATTTTAATACTTGGACATCCAATATTGTCCGATTTCCGAAACCAAACATAACGATTATTTTCTTCATCTCTTTTGTGGAGAGTTAATAAAAATGTAAACTTGTTAACCTGATAGTGCCAACTGCCTTTGCTTGAGCCATGCCAGAATCTGTCACTTCACTCAAAAGAATTACTTATTGCTTCAAGGTAATAAAAAAAATTGGTAGGCACTTGTCAACGAAAGTTACACAACACAGGGTAGGTGCTACAGTTACAAAGTATTTTATTGATTCCAAATTCTTGGGCAAATATTTTCTTTTTTAGGGAGGTAATAAAAAAAATTTAAAACTATCTTCAGTAAAGGTCGTGTACCTGATTAGGGTAATTAGACCCCTTTACCTTAATCGAAATGTTGCAAGAAATTTTTTCATAAGACATTCATTTTAGGGTAATTATAATGCTAAATTGGAGCTTTTTTGTTTTTTTTCCCCCACCTTTCATGCAGAATTATTTGCCCTTCGTTAGGAAATTATTTTATGAATTCTCATTTCTTTGTAGCATTGTTTGAAGAGATTTCTCAATTTTCAAAACCTTTCAATTAAAAAGAAATGTGCTTTTTCAAACATTGTAAAAATTACGGTCATACAAGCAAACGCACACATATCCTGGGCAACTCACTTCACCATAAAACTTCATTGCTCAGGCAGGAGGGTTACTTCACAGGCCCTGCCAATTATGGTGTGGAAAACCAGCCCCAAAAATTCACATGTTACACTAGTCTATTTTAGAAGCAAGTTTAAAGATTTTCATTTCCAGCTAAAAATGTTAAGTAATCATACAATGGTTCCCTGAAATGTTTAGTTAATATTTATTAAAATAAAATTTAAAAATCATACTTTCACAATCAATGAATTGAGTTGCTTTTATTTCAATATCCCTATGTACTAAAATGTAGCTAATATCATTTTGAGTGTACAAATTAGCTATTTTCGTTATAATTATACTTTTTTTTTTTAACCAAAGTTACCTAGAAGTGAAATTCTAGCTACTTTTAGCCATGAATATTCTATGCGATTTTGGAAACATTGGACAATTTTGAGAAAACTGGGTGTTGGGCTAGCTAAATGGTTGACTTTTCTTTTAGGGATTTTCAAATGTGCTTTTAGATAGCAAAGAGGGAAACAGTAAAGGGTTGGTCACTTGTTTTAAAGAAAAATGCATCAATGTTTAATGATTTAACCATCAAAAATGGATTGCATCATAAGGACTGATCACTAAGATTTTTTTTACTTTCATAATACCAGCACATCACTTTTTACTAAAACCAAAACATTGATTTTTTTTTTTTTTTTTTTTCATTTAGAAGTCAATAAAAATGCTTACTATTTACATTCATACTAAGTTCTAGTTAAGATTTAAAATCACAAAACAGCTACAGCGCTGTCAGTTTTTATAAAATAATTGCTTTTATTTTTATACTATGACGTATTGTAAACCATTTTTATTAATTTGACTATTTACCAACATCTTTACTTTTTTTAAATTACAATTCAACGTTAACTTGGTTTTAATATATAAAAATAAAAAGCTATTTGTTTATTGCAAATCATTTTAGGGATTTAAGAGAAAAAGGGGTTTACAATACTTTGTTTAAATAAAATAATCTTTTTTACTAAAACTGAAACAGACAAGACTTGGTACTCAGGTAAAAAAAAACGTTAGCTTCTTTAGCAGTGATCGGTCAAATCAGTCCATTTGATGGTTAAGATGTTAAACTTTGCCTGCCTCTCAGCAAGATTCGGGTTTTCAATTTTTACTGCAGTAATTATAAACAACCCAAAATAACTTTTACGACCCCTGCCTGAGAAATGTTTAATTTTTGCCAACCAAATTTGGATAACTCACCTAAATTAATACTCAATCCGGATCCCAAAGTCACGGTTAACTCCAGCAATACCTTACAGACAAAATAATCTATGCATCAAATTTGTGTCAGTAGTTATGATCTGCAAACAGCTTTGCTAACCACTGTTCCATGGTGAGGTGCTTACTGCCATTTACTTGTAACTTTTGCCCAACAATCAGCTTTTGAAGTTTAAAATTAAAAAACTTTCAATAACAAGTACAAAGAATACCCTTCTAGTAGTCTTTACAAATAAACATGTAAATTAAATTTTACAACTTGTTCATGTACAAACTTATCTTGCAGTATTTTCACTGTAAAAGCTCTACATTTTTTAAAATATCAAACATGAAAAATCTATAAAATTAGTACAAATTAACCAACTTTATTAGAAAATATGTACTCTTTAATTAAAATCATAGTTGTTAGGTACAAAATTAATTTGCCCAACAAGTAATATATTGTAGTTAATGCACCATTGTAAGATCAAGTTGTAAACAGATTCTATTTACATGCTTATTGCTGTCACTTGATTGTAGGCTGAATAAGAAGAGTTTTGCACAATTCAGATAGAAGCTAAGAGAGAAAAGATAGGCCGGATACTGGAGTGGGTGTCAGCATCCAGTGCAGATGGTCGTCTGAAAAGTAATGGACACAGAATATGGAGGCCAGGACATTTATTATTGGACACAACAATGCCTCAAAGCTGAAGGCACCAAAGAAATGGACAAATAGGGTTAAAATCAGTTTGTTTGAAACTTTAATGCTGATTAACACAAGTACAAAGAACTGAGGCCTCAATGAAAATGGCTGTTAATACTACAACTATGATTGATATTTGTATTTTGGTTTTGTCAATCCCTCAGTAAAATTGGGAGGAATCAATGATAGGCCAAAAAGGACAGCAGTCCAACCCTTTTTTTTTCTTTTTTAAAAATTTTATTTGGCCAGCAGAACACTGACACCCACAACACATACAACCTCTCTTTCCCTCTCATTTGCTAAGACTGGAGGACAATGTCACCTTTAACTCAAAAGACAACAACCATCATTTGGCATTAAGAGACAGAAAGTCCACCCAACTGTCAAGTAATCCTTAAGTGAAGCAGAAGTTCATAAAGGTTTCAATTGGCAAATCCCTCATCTTCAAATAACATCTGATTTCTTATGTTAACCCATTAACTGCGAATGATTGAGATTTGTCTTTGCAGTTCTATGGCTATTCAGTTCTATCTGAGAGTCGGGGCTTTTATCTTGCAGTGGATAACTATTACACTTGCCATCTTCCGTAGTTAATGGGTTAAATATGGCTGGAAAGCATAGAAATAACTTATTTCTGTACAGCTTGAGTGTTTCAATGTATGTGCACATTAGAGAAATAACGAAATGGAATGAAGAAATAATCGAGCTAGAAAGATGACCTGTCATTCACTTTCTAATGTAATGTTTTTGAGTTAAACAACATCTATTAGATCTGTTAAGATGTTGCGAATTTGTGTTCACAGCATGGTAAAGGGCAGCAGCAGCTACATAAGAGATGAGCTGCATGAAGAAGAAGTGGCTCAGTTGGTTGAGTCCCAGCAAGAGGAGGGGGGGGGTGAGGTTCCGCCATTGGTTTCTATTTGATCTAGATGCCAATAATTCAAAGTATGAGTTTTCAACAAGATTTAAAATGGCTTCCTTCATCCTGGAAGCACTAACATTACATGTATTAGCAGTGTTCTCGAATTGGCCACGAGACAGTTTGCCATAAATAGAGTCTTTTGAACTACATCTCTCAACCACCTCCTTTGTCATTTTAACTTCAGTTACAACTACAATAACCACAGTTGTGTATCCTATTTCCATAAAGGACTTTATATTATAGAAATTGTCAAGAAGCCAAACCTAATGAAACAATAATGAAATATCCATTGAATTCTCTTAAAGTCCAGGGAGTGACATTGCCAACCAATGGGAGAGTCAGAAACACAAGCTGTAGAAAAATAATTTTTTTTTTTTTTGTTGCTTCAAGTAATGTCATGGGGGGGGGGGGGTGTTTAATGGATGGTATGGACATTTACTTAGATTAGCTTAACCTGGCACAAGGCCAAGTGGAGGATGGGGGAGATTGTGTTATATCAATCTTCCAAGTGGATAGGGCCTGCCCACCTGGAAAATCAGCATTCAAAATCTTGGCTTGCACGGAGAAATGTGCAATTACCATGAAGCAAGGCCGCATGAGAATGTGATGTGAATATGTAAGTTTGGGAAGCAGAAAATGACTAACGGAAATCCCCCCCCACACACACACACACTATGTTATTGTAAGGGGGATGGATGAGTGTACTGTGTCTGGTGATCTTTAAAAATTGATTGGGAATTTCTGAAGCAGATGAAGATGGAATAAGAAATGAATCAGATGTTATGTTTATGTATATGTATATACACTGCACGAACCAATGGAGATTTGCCAATAGGGGCTTCAGGAAAACAGTCGAAATAAGGAACTTCCCATCAGAAAGAAAACTCACCCCACTATTTCCATAGCTTCTTCATTTGGCATGCTTCCATTTCAAGCAACCATGGGAAGATAAAAAATAAACTGGAGTTTTAATTTTCTTTTAACAGATAAATAATGAATAATGTTGTAAAGAAATGTTGCGTCTCAATAAGAGGAATAGGTGACTGACAGCCGGAACATTTGACGAATAAACAACTAGAACATGAATGACAGCAGAAGCAAAGACTTAATTCATCTTATGCAAAAATAGTTTCTAATTGAGAAAATTAAAACAGGCTCGAAATATTTACAATTTAAGCAATAAAGAGAAAAGTAAAAAAAAAAATCCCCAAGACAGAATTGGGACCCAAACATTGACAACTCCATTATAGTTTGATCAATGGAGATCGGAAAATAAACCAAGTGGTTCAAAGCTGTGATGTTAATGTGTATGTGTGTGTGGTGGTTGGGGTGGGTGGGCTACAATTAGAAGTAATCATTAACTGCGAATGACTGAAATTTCAGTCATTTGCAATAATAGTAGAAACTTTAATCTTTAAGCCCTGCAGCAGGTGGTAAAGCAGATTTAAAAGAAAACATTTTAATCTAAATCTCTTAAATGTCAGTTTAGAAATTACAATGAGAGAAAGAGAAATGCTGAAGAAGCATTTGGAAAATAGAAACAAAATTATTTATTCAAAATCCTTAAGCAGCAAAAAACAAAAAAAAAAATAATCATGCTTCTCTACTGATTTTAGAAGTATGTGACTGAAGTGAGCTTTGGGTATGAAGAGTAGTCCAAGGCTCTAACCCAGCCAACATGATTGCTGCTCATAGATCCAACATCACCAAGCCACAGCCATGTTGATTATGTACTGAAATATGAAAGTAAATCTTTATTCTATCATGGATTTGACAAGTATATATGAATGAACTGTGTGTTGGGTATGGGGGATGTGAAAGACAGACTTTAGCACTGAAATAGGAAATGCAGATTGGACAAGGAAATTCCTGCAATCCTATTTCTAATGCAAAATCTAATTTTAGACATCAGTCGAGAGTGAGAGTGAGAGAAAGTGAGAACCGCAATTGATTTCAGGAGAGAATATTAAGGAGTGGTTGGGAAAAGGACACACCGTTTGTGCTTTTGATAATGTGGAGAAATCTGCACGCTATTTAAGCTAGACGAGGACGGGAAGGGAATTTGCGTTTGGCTGAGGAGACCTTCCACTGGGCCAGATTTGTGTCTCTCTAGCAAAACAGCTTTTTCTGATATGTATACAGTGCAATGCAGCCGTTTGGTGCTCAAAGGACAGCCGAGGGAAGAGTATATAGCCACTGGAGGAGGATAAGACGACAAAAGAATAAGTGAAACTAGTTAACCTTTCAATCGGGCAATGCACGTTGTCAAATCCCAGACAATTAGGACAGAAAATGGAAAGTAGAAAAGTTTAAAACAAGAATATGAAAAAGAAAATGAAGATAAATCTTTTTGTCATGGGAATTCTTTTCATTGACCCCCAAAATCATGAACAAATATCCACACAGAAGCTCTACATTTTATATACATACATGAAATGTATAAACAAGTGAGCGTATGTGTGAGAATATGTATATTTAGGTGTATGTTTTGCATGTATAATAATTAAGAACATTTATACATAAAATTAGCTTGAAAATGTTCCAAACTGACAATATAATGCAAACATGATTTACTCGATTCTTTTATTTGTCTTTTTCAGCTTCTAGGAATTCTGCTCAACATTTGGAAATGTATTGGTGATGTTGTTCTCTTGTTGTGGTTTGTTACTAACAATAAGTTTATTGAAAACAGCTACACAACAAAGTGTAGCCACATTGGGTGGTGGTGTCCTTGTTCAACATATATGATGTAGTAATGTTTCTTCATGATGATCACTGGGCAAGAGGGGGAGGAGAGATGCTGGGTGAAACTGAGGTGGAAGGGGGGGGGAAGAGGAGCATGGATGGTATGGGGACAAAGGAGGGGGTGGTGGTGAAAGATTGGTTGGGCGTTATGTGAATGATTAGTCACCATAACCTGTAACTAGATCATGATGATTGCAGCATCAAAACAATTCAATGAGTGATACAATTTGTCCAGAAGACTTAAGTCATGCCCCAAAAGGGAGGTTTGTTTTGCAGGGCAGCTAGTTTTCATCTCTTGACAGAGATCAATAAGAGCTGTACAGATTATAGAGAAAGTCGTGAAAAGGCCAGCAATATTGTCTGACGAGATCAGTAGCAAAAGATTAACATTGATCATTAAAACACATTTACTTTGAAGACGACCACATTTGAAGAAGAATTTCTGGAAAATCTTCAAATACAAAATGTCTGCTAAAAATTAACATTAATAACAGAATTGAAGTAGTAACAATGCTTAAGGAATATTTTGGAAATAAGCACCAATAGAAAAAAACTACTTCCAAAATTTAATGGGAAAATTAAGAACCTAGTATAAAAAAAAAAAAAAAAAAAAAAAAAAAAAAAAAAAATTAGTTAAAAGCATTTTTTTTTTTAATTAAATTTTAAAATGAAGTTCATGAGATTTAGTTGTAATTTGCTATATAAAAAAAAAAAAAAAAAAAAAAATTAAGGTGTGTCATCAGCTTCTGATTTTCAATGTGTCAGTTAAATGCTAATATAATGCTACTGAATGTCATCACATTCACAGTGTAAAGTCAAGGATCTACACAGCAGGAGACAAACACGTACAGTAGGACAGCTACAAAACTTTTTTTTCCCTTCCTTTGTACAGTTGTATTTTTTCAGAATATTTTTCAAATTAATTTTTTCAATAAGAGTGGTTAGTTTATAACACAGGCAGGTGAATAATAGTGACCGAATCTGCCAGTTTGTGTTATTTTTATGTGTATATTTGAGAGGTGTCCCTTATACTGCAACCACCCTGTGAAAATTAGAGAGAATTTTGAGGACATACAATATAATTATTACACTGGGGGTTGAGGCAAAATGATGGACAATTTATAGCCTGCCAAAAGAGGCAGGAACTCTCTACTGTCCCCTATAGAGTGAGTGGAAGGGCAGTAAAGGAAAAATAAACATGGTGGTGTTCATATGAAACCAATCCTTAGATTGGTTTTGGTTATAAAGGGTTTATGGGTTACATTTTTCTTTAATTTGATCATTTTAATATTCCTTCACATTATTTCTCAAAGTGAGGTGGGGGAATTTTTGTAGCTGTAACTGGTAATTTTTAAATTATCCACTGTGGTTGACTATTTTCCCTACTGTGTTCCAGGCATGCTTCCATGCTGGAGAAGGCCCATCAATTGTTGGCTGGCAGCTCCTGAATTGGGCATGGATCCACCGGGACCAGCTCCTTGTGCACCCATCATGTTAGCAGCGCCATGAGCCATTGGGGGGCCACCAATTCTTTGTTGTTGCGATTGTATTTGGTCAAACTGACGAGCTATTTGGGCTTTCATTTGTTGACTTCTGGCCATCTCTCTCTTTAATTGTTCCTGAACCTGGAAAGAAAGAAAACGAAATTGGATACAAAGAGGAAAGAGTTTGGTTTTTGAAGCAACAACAAAAAGGAGATTCAAAAAGTTGTGGTTGCCAATTCTTTTGAGAATAGTCAGGAAAAAAAAGAAAAAAAAAAAAGAAGACATTTGTCCTTAGCACACTCATTAACTCTTCATTAGTAGAAGTAGCAAGTTTTAGGTAAAACATATCTACTAATATAAATTAATTAGAGTATGTCACAAAACTTGGAACTCTGGTTGAAAATGTCCAAATCTCAGGCAAAAAAAAAAAAAAAAAAAAAAAAAAAAAAGAAGAAAATGCTAATAATTTATTATTCTAATAAATCATACATGCATTTGGCTTTATCATAAGTTATACACAGTTAATTTAGCTAATTTTATTGTTTTATTGGAAATCTTTTTGAATTTTTTGTAAAAAAAATATTTTTAATACTTTGTTGAACCACCATTGTTTATTACTTGAAAAATACAATTTGGCTTTGAAACGAACGACGAAAGCACTTCATTCCAAACGGCTAAGATGGCAGTCTTGAGTTCCAGCACAATATTAAAAACCTTCCACATACGTTTTCAATGATATTGAGGCTGTTGGCTGGCCAGACCAAAATGTTTACACCTTTCTCTTGGAGAGATCGTTGGGTGTCTCTTGCAGCATGAATAGGAGCATTATCATGCAGAAACATCAACCAATCTGAACAGCTTCAGCCTTTCTTAGCAGATCATGTATCCTTCCACATTTAGATTCCCTTTGGTAATCGTGGGTCATGCTAGTAATATCTGGGCCATCCAGGTTTACCTTCTCGTCTATGAAGAAGACCCTCTGCTACTCATCTGACAAAATCTTGCAAATTCCAGTCGGCATTGTTTGTGGATCATTTTCAGAGTTGGACATTGCAATCTTTTCCTGTGCCTGAAACCAACCTCTTAATTTTGTGTCTCATGGTCTCTTTGTGAACACCTCCATCCTTGACGCCATAACTATCAGGATCACGCAAATAATTTTTCACAACTGTCTGACTTCGGAATCAGGTATATTACAAAGTGCAATAGCTGAATTCATCAAAGTTCAAAAATACTACCACGTTTGAAATCTGACAGCTTCAGTCTCCTTCCCATACTGTGTAGACCTGAATGTTTTTAACAACAGTAACCAATGAATTGAATTTTTAACCCTTTATATCCCATCCAAATTAAAATTCTGTTAAAACTGTTAAACCCGTGAGCAGTGCCCCACTTTTGAAATGACCAACCCCAAAAATCTAAAATGGTAACCCCTCCCCCCCAAAAAAACCTAACAATTTGTTTCATATCCCTGTCCTTAGTTATTATTGAAGTGAAGTGTGTATTCATACGTCTACCATATTCTACTTAGATCAAGATTCTTTAGAGAACAGTTTGCTCACCTGTCTTTGTTGCATGTCTATTTGTTGGTTGATTTGAGCTCGCATCACTTCATGAACTTTGAGTTGGAATTGGTCAGGAGGCAGATTTGGGTACTGTGAAGAGAGACAACAGATTCACATTTAAGAAAATATTTTAAGTCAGCGAGAAACTGAAAGAAGAACAGAATGAGTGAACATACAGAAATGAATAGAGTTTTATGGTAAGTTGTAGATTTTTTTTTAAATAAAAAAAATAAAGTAAATGGGGGCAAAATAGTAAGCTGTACAAGATTCTATATGGCTATATATTCGCAGCTAATAAATTAACTTCTGTGTGAAAAAATACTACAAACTATTTAAAAACTATTAAAAACGCCTGGCACTAAAATAAACCTCTATAAACAATAAATGTAGTAAAAGGATTCATTTTCTTTTCAAGATAAAATTTGAATAGATTGTGAAAAAAAAAAAAAAAAAAAAAAATTAAAATTTATTTTGAATCAAATAATCAATCTGATTTATTGATCTATCCACATGTTATCAAAACATTCATCAAGGTTACCATTCCCAAGGCTCATAGGGAAGGATGCCCGACAAGAAAAATATCTAGTCACAGCTTTGCTTGTTTTAGATATTAAAAAACTAACAAAAACCCCAAACATACAAACTTTATAATAATGAAGTTTAATTATATGGAACTGTAACTGAAGTTTTCAAAATAACGTTTGTCTTACAATTTGATGGAAATATAATCTAGCGTCAAGTACAAATTAAATTCTAAGATTGTGTATTTTAGTGGAATAAAAGCATAACTTACTAAAGCCTTCACCCTCTGAACGATATTATGAATATCTGGAGAGCGTAGACTTATGACCGGATTATTCTGCATCTGTTGCTGCATTAGGTACATATTTTGCATCATGTTCATGTTCATCTGTTGGTTCATCATTTGCTGATTCATTGGATAGTTGACATACTGCACAGGATTTGGGCCTGAAGGGATAAGAACAACAAATTGGAAATATAGATATATGACAGACCACAACCTTTTTTTTTTTTTTTTTTTTTTAAGCAATTTTTATCATGGAAAAAAAAATCGTTTATTTTCAATAATATTTAATAAATTATTATCTATAACTGCTTAGCGGTATCAGGTAATTTTATAGCTGGTACAGGAATGTCCGTAAAATCATCAATGTTTATAATCTGCAAGCGAGTGATCAATACTTCCATTGTTTAAAAAGATCCTAATTTTCGACCTCGGAGTCGTTTGAATCTTCAAAATTATTCTATCAACATCAGAAATGTTGATAGAATCTTGTTGTAAAATATTTCTTTGAGCAATTTGTAGTTTCATGCGAAAATCACTCAAATTCTGAATCACTGAAGTTATTAGAATCCATTTTAGAATACATGTAGTGATAGAGATTTGAAATTTCCGTCGTTTTCGTTTATCATTAATAGATAAAAGACAGAACTAAGTTAATGGTGTCCCATATGGATTCATAAGATTCATTTTGATTGGTTGAGATTCTAAGGGATCCCCTAGAGATCATTAATATGACTAATCAGAGCCGTTTTAACAAGCGTTATGTACCACGCGTACAGGTGTGATCAGGGAACTAGAACATTTGTTTCACCACGAGTACAGACGGGATCCGGGAGATAGGACATTTTTTTTTATCACGCCCGTACGCGTTTTCAGGGAGGAAAGAGTTAAACATCATATTGTCTGGGTGGGCATATTTAAAATTATAATGTGTTCTGTAACTCACAGAATCCAACATAGAATTCGTTTGCTGCCAATAAAAGGCTTCAGAACTGATACATTATTTTCATGATAAAAACTTTCAGAAATGAGTCAATTCACTTTTTATATTTTTGAATGCAGTGACAAATCGAAATAGTAAATTTTGATCTAAGCTAAGAGACTAGACAAGGAAATTTATTTTAAATAAATATGTAAAAATTTGATTTACTCTGATTATTTAATGACGCTGCAAATACTAAAAAAAATAGGAAGTAAACAGATGTCAAAATTTCCATAGTAAATTTAGCATGCAAAAGGATAGTCAATATAATATGAATTTAAAAAAAAAAGACTAATACTTATCTATTTTCTGATAAACAAACATGCAAAATATTAACTTCAAAATGTGTATACCTAGAGGGAGGATAGTAAGGGTATAGTCAAAGGTGTATACCTAGATGGTACTAAGAGTACATTTTTGCTGATTGTTACTGAGAGAACAGGGTTCTTAAAAATGCATTAGAAGCTACAACAACATTATCATATCTGGCAGATGAGGTTGTCACCACTTACCTCTTCGTATAATTCCTTTCTTTTCGTTTTCAAATTCTTCCCAGGCTGCTTTTCGTTCTTCTTCTGTCAATTTCTCTTCTTGTTGATCCTCAAGCAAAGAATCATGTTCATGGTATGTCACAATCCATTCCTTTTGCTCTTGAAGCATTTCAGCTAACATACGATCCTATA
>VCCN01000800.1:913228-929729 GCA_006491835.1 Architeuthis dux | reverse complement strand
TTATATGCCATTGAATACAGTAATATCTGTTTATTTAGAATGAACAACTATACAAAAATGGTCTAAATACTAGTTTGCTACAAGTAAACAAGATAAATTTTCAACTAAATTTGGGGGAGAAACAAAAAAAAAAAAAAATAAAAACTTGAAATTGAGTTTATTCATTCCTTATTTTTTAAGAAACACATGTGACTATCATTTTTTCAATTTTTTTATTTTTATTAGAAAATGATTTTCTAGAGAGGAATGTTTTCAATTGATAAACAAGACGATGTAAAAATGTTGATTTTCTGCCAATATTTTGAGAGAGTCGTTGCCAATTTACTAATTCATTAGGATTACAGACATTCTTAGCAATAAAAAAACCCCCCAAAACTACTACTTTGTAAAGAAATCAACAACTGCATCTAGAGTATATTAATTCATCATGTTTTAGGGAAAAAAAGATAGCCAAGTCAACTGCCTATCAGGTAGTATTAATGCTGAAAAGTAAATAAAAATGTTTACGGCAATATTTTAGAGGCTTGGGTTGATGTCAAATTATGCATATTTATTTCTTCCTAAAATTAATATCAGAGATCAAGTAGCTTAAAAATGCTTGATTTTGTTAAAACAGGAATACAAATATTTTCCTAAGTCTAAATAATTTACTTTAAATATTTGTAGAATTGATTCAAAGAAATAAAATACCAGATAAATCATTCTGTTTAACAAAATCAAGCATTTTTAAGCTACTTGATCAGTTTAAAAATCATTGATAAGCTTATAAAATAAGTAAATCTTTGGTGTTTTTAACACGAACATAATAAACACCAGCAACAAAGTAGAAATTTCAAAAGAAACCTACTTTTTTTTGACGTTCAGCAACTCTCTTACGACGTTCTTCTTCAGCCTTTGCAGCAGCTTTGGTGGTGTCGGTCAACTTTTTGTCAGAAATCAGCTTCCGAATTTTCTTTCTCTTGCTTGGACCTCCAGGAGAGTTCTTGTCACTGTCGTCATCACTCTAAAATAAATTAAAATAACAATGTAAACAACTAGTAAAGTAACTGAACAACTTTGCTTGACAATTATATCTGGAACTGTTAGATACCTGTATAACTATTTTTTTAAAGAAATCTAGTTACAGCAGGAATGTACGTGTTTATTTTGAGAGCAAACTAGTAAACTGACTGACATTGCAGACAAAGCTGATAGATATTTTCAAGAATAAATATATAGCTATGTAGATAGAAATATGGATGAGATTTGCAATTGTATTTTTTTCACGGAGATAGGACTATAGTAAAATACTGTTGTTCATAATTGAACATATCTTTTAGTATTGTCCTATAACTTTACCTATATCTGTCATTTAAATTTCATCATTATTAATGTTGATAATTCTCTTAACTATTACATGTGGGCATATGGGTACTTAGAGGTTTGGCTGAATAGTTAAAGTAACTGACAGAAGAAAGGTTGCCCAGGTTGATATTTCTACAAAGGACAAACCACAGGACAAGACAGATTTCAATGCAGTTTGAAGAACACTTAATTCAGTTCTCCTAAAAATGACTCGGGTCGTGATAAAAAACTTACTTGCGGCCTGACAACACCGTCAGTCGTGGTATAAAGTTTGCATTCTTTGAATATTTAAATTGGCTCCAATTAGTGGTCTGTAGGGGATCCCTTAGAATCTCAACCAATCAAAACGAAGCTTACATTTCTCTCTTATTGTATAACGATAAATGAAACGCACAGGAGTTTCTATCGACACACTTGGCAATCTAAAATGGATTCTAGTGACTTTAGTGATTTAAAGGATGTTCGCATGAAACAGTACAAACTGACCAACGAAATATTTTACAACTGGATTCTATCAACATCTCTGAAGTAATCAAACATGCTTGTTAAGGAGCAAAGAGTTAAGTAGTTTTATTTGTGAAATCATTTTCCATCTTATTGATAGAAAGTTTTATATAACTATGTGATATAGCTAAATACTGGAAACTAAATGAGTGATGAGACATGTAAAATAGAAAGAGCCAACTTACCCCAGAATCTGAAGAATTTTTGGGTGCCTTGATGCGCTTCCGGCGTTTACCTTTCTTTCCTTTCTTTTTAGTGCTGTCATCGGAGTCATCGGAATCATCAGAATCATCTGAATCCTTAGATTTCTTGCCTTTCTTTCCTTTCTTGCCTTTACCCTTTTTCTTTTTCTTTTTCTTCTTCTTGCCATCAGAATCTGAGCCAGACTCAGACTCTATATCTGATGAACTGCTGCTAGCTGATGCAATATCATCACTGCTATCAGATTTTTTCTTTTTCTTGCTATAAAAAATAAAAATGACATGTTATTGGAAAATCCAAAATAATTAGACAGATGAAAATAAAACTGCCAAACTATTGACAGCTATCAGTCACGGTGAGGATTTAGAACTAAAAGGAAATATCCCCATAACAAGAAAACCGGTACAAGTAATAAAATCTATATTTGCCAATACTTGTATATTGCTTTCTTCAAAAACCAACCACCAACTTTTTCAAAACTCAAATTTATATTTTACAAGTTCAATAAGGGTCTAGGGGAAATAACTCATCGTAAAAAATAATATTTAAGGAAAGTGGTTTGTAAAAAAGGAAAGAATATGTGCCAAACTATTTTCAACTATTGTGTCCAAGAAAAAAAAATCTCAAAAAAAGGTAGGTTGTGCAAGCAGACATTTCTTTAAATATTAACATCTTACTAAAAAGTACTTTCTTCAAAACATTTTTACTAATCTTATTTAAACATTCATGTTATTCAGACTATTAGTGAACTCATTGTGTTGCTTTTGTTGTTACCACATTTCAGCCAAACCATGTATAAAGTTGATAAATAGAAAATGGTGGCTAAAGTACCGATTGGCTCAGTTCACTCCCAACAATGCGAGACACTTGATACCATTCTCAGCACCTCCGTAACATAGGTGATTCCTACCTATACATGAAGATGCTCTCCAATTCCTTGAGCAAAGAAATCCACACTGGCCTGATTTACACATCTGTCTAACAGAATAATATATGCCACTTCCTTCAATTTTCAGCAATGTACTATTTGGACTTCATCCCAGAGAGGATAATGTGAGCCTTTCCCACTCCAGATATGGTTTGCCATACCAGACTTTTCTACCTCCCCATTGAATATGGCTCTCATATATTCCTAGAGTCTGACTTTAAGGGAATGATGGGTTTCTCTCCGCTTATAATCTTTTTCACATTTGCATGGAAGTTTATAAATGCTATCTTTTGTCAAACCTTTTCTCCATGAAGGACGAACAACTCTAGTAATTGCTTGCAGAACGTAAATATTGAGGAGTTTTGTTTACGGACTTTCGTGGACCAGCTAGCTACAAAATTACCTGATACCACTAAGCAGTTTATAGATAATTTATTAAATATTATTGAAAATAAACGAGTTTTTTTAAATGATAAAAATTGCTAAAAAAGAGTTTATGGAGATTCATGAACCAGCTAGCTACAAAGCAACCTGATACCGCTAAGCAGTTTATAGATATTTTATTAAATATTATTGAAATTAAACAACAAATTAGGCACAGGCAGTTAGATTAGTTTCAGGGAACAAGGCACATTGTTAGACGAAGGGAGTCAGGCAAGCAGGGAACTTATCAAATTTGTCTCTTAGGGAGGAAAGAGTTAACAACATAATTTGTTTGTGCACTATCAATTATTAAATTGAACTACAGCATTCACTAGAATAATTTAAGTTGAAAAATAAGTTTAATTTTTGTATCGCAATAAATGGTTTCAATTCCATAGTTTATTTTTGTTGGTTCTTGCGGAGAAGTTGGTCATGGATTTTTATAATTCAGGGTGAAATAGGATTTTAAAACTCTTTTGCAGAGCAGCTGCAGGTCTATCTACTACATTTAAAACCTAACATTTATCTATGAAGGAACGGTTGAATAGGAATAAATATTTCCTGGATTACAAAATGGTATTTCATTTCTATGACCTTGTTGAAAAGACTTTAGAATAATCAAAGTAAAAAAAAAAAAATGAAAAAATAAAAACACCTGTTTTTTTTAAATGGTTGAACTATACCATTTTGTTTTCAGAAAAATGGAATAAGACATTTTTGGGTGCTCTCAAATATATCAGCGTAACATATACAATCATTTATGTTTGTGAGCTTTATACTTTTTGTCAACCAGGCGGTTTCCCCTCAACCGCTCATAAGGCCCATACCAAGTAGAATAATGGTTATACAAAGAAAACACAATATAAGAGATTTTCATTACATTATGCATAAAGGATAATTTTATTGCTGGATGCTTTCACTTCCGTCTGACAATCTATCCACAGTTTATCATTAAAAAAAGAAATCTTCAAAAGCTGTTCATTTTAATTGCATTCAAATTGAAAAAGTCAAGCTTGACTTTTTCAATTTGAATGCAATTAAAATTTGATTGCAATGTATGGAGCATTAATGAAATATGTATTAGAGGAGGCTATGATTAATTACCTCTTTTCATCACTGTCAGAATCGGACAGTTTGGCTTGTAATAAACGATTGCTCTTTATTTTCTTGGGCTTTGTATCTGAAGTGGAATCGTCTCCTTCATTTTTTTTTTTACTCTTTTTGTCTGCCCTCTTCCTTTTCTTGTTTGTGATAATATCTGCAAAATAGTGGAAAACAGCAATGAGAAAAAGGAATTACATAGTAAGGTTTATTGGGTTATAAAAGTAACCCTAAATCAAAAAAGAATTAGCCTATGACGAGATTTGAATCAGCATCCCCGGTTGTATAATGTAAAAATGATAGAGGTTTAAAAAAAAAAAGAAAAAGAAAAAAAAGAAGCTTTGTCTAAGAAGTTTGGATAAGGAAGAATGTAGCTTTATGGCTAAATTTGAATTTCGCCTGCTGATGAGTCTTTGAGCTTAATTCTTTATTCTCAATCCATGTTGCTTACTTGGTGGTCGTAGAATGTAAATACAACCCGATTGTTGCAATAGGGAGTAGTGGGGGTAAGATGAAAGAAAAACTAGTCAAAAATCAATATTAAAGCTGTAGAGATAGAAATTTGAAATATTGCAAATGGAGTGACAAAAGGCTCGTGATAGCAGGGTAACATATTCCTCTCTTTTCACTTAGACTTATTGCCATTTCGAAAAGTCAAATAGAAAGGCATATTTATTGAAAAAGAATATTCAAGTTAATGAGACTTTTTTCTGCTGTATAAAATCAGAGAAAATAAACTTTTGCAATAAATTTACAGATTCTAAAGTTTGTTATATATATATATATATATTTTTTATTTTATTGCTGACTTTATTAATTCTATCTTAGAAAATGACATTTAATATTAACTAATTCAATACATCATAAGAAATCTCATGTAGGCAGCAACAAGCCACCTTAGTTTAGGGTAACTTTTTAGAGAACAGTTGCAAGTAGATTATTTTCATCTACTTTTAAATTTCAATATCACAATGTTTGCTTATATTTTCATTTGTTTAAATAACTGATACATTATGTTAAAATTTTTTCAACATTAACAAAACCACAAAAATATTTCAAGAAATTTTTTAAAAATAGTGCGAGACAGAATGCTGTTTATGCATATGTACATGTCAATGCACATAGAAAATATTACATATCCAGATTTTAAGGTTTTTAGAATTATAAATGATACATTTGCTTTGGCTATTATCAAATATAATAAAAAGTAAAAGCTTTTTAAAAAAAAAGGTCCGTTTTTTGATGAAATTACCTGATCCACTGCTGTCACTGTCAGAACTTTCCTCTTCATCCTCCTCCTCCTCCTCTTCTGCTTCTTTATCTGCATCTTTAATCATGGAGGCCAACTTTTCAGCATTTTCTTTCTCTTGTTTAACTTTAGCTTCATCCTGCAGATAGTCAAAGATATTCACATAAAACAACTGTAAAAATGAAAACATTGTTAAAACAATAAATCCACTTGCCTTCATTTAGCAAGACTGACAGGTTAAAGAACCATGTACATAAATGGCTTATTAGAATTTGTATCTGTTGACTGCATTGTTTGCCTTTACAAACAGTCATAATTGGAATAATCAAATTGTGACAAACATTCCTTTTGCAATTTCCTGTGAGTGATATCAGAAGTCTAAGATTTTCCATTAAATATATTTTCTAACACTTCTCACAATTACATGATACTATCCTTTTGAGTTTTAGGAAAACTGTTCTTATGTGATAACAATGTTACACTAGCTATTCTGTACTCAATGCTAGTGAAGTAATATTTTGAACAGTTTTAGATATTCAAGTAGGATCTTTCTGGCATAAAATTATGACCTGCGACTTTTCTTGTGGGTTTTTGGGTGGAGGGAAATTTCACATACATACATGCCTAGTTATTAACTAGTTATCGAACAGCCTTATTAAGAACTTTCAATTTGTTTTATTCAACTATAAACTGTGCTTTGTTTTGGGTGGAGGGAAACCTGAATTGAACTATTCTGTTCATAATGTCTAGTTCTATTAAATTGTCTTAACAATTTCTGTGTCATATTTAAAGAATTTGCCCATTTTATGGAATGGATCAAGGAGGCACCCATAGATTAGGCATTATCAGTTTGTTCAAAGTTTTATAAATGAAGCCTCAGTGTTCTGAGATCTAATTCCTGTAGAAAAGCTAGCCATAAACTATTTTCAAAGAAAACTTCAAATACTATATTTTAAAAATCTGAAGTAAATGGAGAATTTATGCACATTTTTTAATTAGCTAAATATTGACAGCAGCTATATTACATACCATTTCCACCATTCAATTTTCACATGCTAAATACTGCTGTGTTATAGTAATATTAAAATAGTTCAAAGACGATTTACAGCTGTTATAAAGCACCATAAAAACACTGGATGCAGAAATTAAAGTATAATATTTGTATCTCCTATCAAAATGCAGCCCAATAATCAAAATGCAGCCCAATAATCTAACCTAAGTTATAGTAAGCTAATCATGGTTAACAATCAAAAGAATTACCTCTTTGCCAGATTTATCCTCATCTTCATCAGAGCTTTCAGCAGCAGATTGATGTGAAGAATCAGAGAAGGACATTTCCTCTGTATCTTTATTACCTTTACCTGAAAAGTATGAAGGAGACACCATTAAATATCAACGAGGTAAAGAGACAATAAAAGGGTATCATTTGGGTTCAAAGATGTATTGGTCATTTGAATAATGACTACATTAACTTTAATGTTTATCAGTTTTATATAAATTGAATTGTTCACCGATGTCACAGAGCTAATTTCAGGTTTCAAGTGACAATATTTTAAGTATCAAGGAATGATCCACAATGCCATCTGATTACAGTTGTAGAATAACAAACTGAAACATTCAGAACATTAAAATAAATCTAACAAATTCATCTTTAATCACATAATATTCAACAAGATGAAAATCACAGCTTATATGTATATTAGAAGAAGAAGATAGTACGTAACTAAACTATAGCAGAAAAAAAAAGAAATTCTTTTACCAATAACTTAGCTGGCATTGCCGAACATTTAAGTCATTGTGTGTCGGACGGAGATGTAGAAAGTGATAGAATGATTAGAACCAATTCAAAACTAGTTCACCCAACGTGAGAACAGGAAGATGTTAAGTTTTCATATTTTTTCAATACTAAAGTCTATGCTTTACTGCTTACTTGTGTGTGTCAAGTCAATGATTTTATAGGACAAATGGTCTAGGATTCGAACCGGATACTATATTATTCACAATTTTCATAATGTAATTAAAAATAATTTCGTCAATTTTAAAGTTTTTATAAACTATAGAACCTTACTTTCTTTGTTGTTTTATAAATTCTTTAAAAATTAAATTTGTTCTCCCATAAAGCCTAAGATTGTTTGCAGTAAATAACAAAATTAAGTTACCTCTTCCTTTCTTTTTATCATTTTCTTTGCTTTCGGTATCCGATTTTTCCTTTTTCTTCTGCTTGGTAGATTTCCTCAGAACTACTTTTTGAGATAACTTGTTTATTTCCTTCTCCAAGTCAGAATCATAGTTTGAAGACTGAGAGTCATCTTCTTTCTTGACTTTTGTCTTTTCACTGGATACCTCTTCATTTTCAGCATCCGATTCATTACTAGATTCAGTTTTTTCCTTTTTCTTTTTACCGCGGCTCTCTTTCTTAGGGCTAACTTTTTCCTCCTTTTTCCTTCCACGGGTCATTTTTTTGTCTGTTTCTTTTTCTTTGCTTTCTTCTGTAAAAGAAAGAAAGAATAAAAGGACAAGGATTGGATTTGAGAGACAGAGAGAGAGAGAGAAAGAGAGAGACACACACACACACACACACACACACACATATATATACACACACACACACAAATAAAAGATGTACAAACGAGAAAAATGGAAGACAAAAACACAAGCTACAAAACAGTGGGAAATATAACACATACCCTGTACATATATGTACGTCACACACCATACATTACAGAAAGGTATTTCATATTTGGAATCACCAAAATTATACTTTCTGATAAGCAAATTTAGAAAGCTATGAAATTTTATAACTACTAGAGCAAATAATTCAGATCACTGAACAGCAATCTCTAAATGATAAGTATAAAATCATTGCGGGGTGGGTGTGATTTTCATGAATATATGTAACTGCCAATGACTCCTAATAACTATAATGCTCTTCTTACATCAAAATTTAATTTACAACCTAGGGTAAAATCTTAATTAAAAAGTATTAAAAGAATAAAAAAAAAAATTCCAGAAATTTGCATATAGAGTACTATTCTAGAATGTTACATTCTTATGGGCTAATATAGTATAAAATTTGGTTCATTATATATAATCTTATAAATTCTTTTTGATAATACATGACTTAGATATTCTTTTGTCAATGTCTTATAAAATTGCCTGATTGCACAAGAAATAATGTTTTTGTCATGTTATATTCAAGGCACTAAAACCATTTTTAATAATAATAAAATGAGCATATTTTATTTCAATCTCATTGCTACATGAAAGAATGAGGATTTTTAGGACTACAAGTGGCAGTTAATAATTATAAAATATATTTTCTAAAAGGAATGATAGTTATTTCAATTAGATGCAAAGTTTTCCATAATTATGATCCAAAATATTTAGAATTATATTTGAATAAAATGTCATTGTTTTCTAGTCACATTTTGATAGTGTTTTGTCCTTCATTATTGAAAGCAACATTGAACTCGAGTCTGCATCAATTACATTGCTAATAATTACACTAGTCAAAGCCCTAAGTAGTCCTTTTCTACAAAGTAATGTATAAGAACTTCAAGTAGATATTGGTGTACCAAAAAGATGTCTTCTTGGTATACTAATATCTACTTTAAGTCACATAGCACCATTTCTTTTGAGAAAGATATTTTTATACATTAAAAGTATCAACTGTTTACAACAGGAAATCATTTGATTGTTCATAATTGTAAATACAGACAATATGTATGGTTATCAAGCAGTATTTAGTGAATAAAAAATTCAATAAATGTATATGTAACACAATGTATTCTTATTTACAATCTAATACAGCTCTACAAATAAATTATTTATAGCAGTGAACATTCTTGCAATTTCATGTTAAAAAAAAAAAAAAAAAAAAAAAAAAAAAGCTAAGTATTTCATCATACTGTTAATAGGCCAATAAAGATTAAGAGAGACATAATAGTTTATATATATTTATTAATACTGTGAACCTGATATATACAGCAGAGTATGTGTGTAGAGAAAACAAACCCCAAAGAAGGCAGTATAAACCCTACATAATGAGACTAACACCATATATTAGTCTTGTAGCAGAATTCAAATTAATAACGGCTTCAAGAAACTAGATTTTACAACAGAGTGCTTTACCAACAACCGTTTACTAATTAATGTAAAATATAAAACAAATTTAAACTGTCGGAAACTGATTTTTAAACTATAATCTGGAAAAAAAAAATATATAGTTAAAAATACAAGTATTAAAATAAATTGCTTGAAAGCAGTAAGATCATAAATAACGATGATGAAGACAATTTAAAAATCCACTATCTAAATAAAAATTTTTTAAAAAATACATTGATGCAGTGCAGTTATAAGTATATATTGGAAAGAAACCACATGAAGAGAGAAAGAGTAGGATGACATGCAATACCAAAGTCAAATACAATACAATTCTTAAACGGTTTCAGATAATCAGCTCCAAAGATTGAACAACACAATAAACCCATTTATCTGGTTGTAAGTACTTTGTTTTTACTGCCAGTAAATCAGCAAGTGGACAGCTAAGGGTCAGCATTGTCAGACTTCATACGTCTCCCAAAATGTGGTTCATTTTTCAAGTTTTTAAACAGTTACAAGATGAATTATCATTTATTCTGGACCAACATCCTCATCACTGTTGTTTTTAAATTACACTATTTTGAATATTATTTTTCAAAATGTCTCTGGTGTCATCCTGTGTCTTGTGTCCTGGCTATGGATTGAATCTATAGAACCTTCATTAATAATCCACTGGGATGATCGTCCAGTGTCATCAATCTTATCACTCCTCTTACATTTTTTTTTTTTTTTTTAAATTAATTAAAAAAAAAAAAAGAAAAAAAAAGAAAAGAAAATTAATGATCATACACTTTAAGAATCCTAGAACAAATGATTAACAGTTTTTGTTTTCTTCATTTGTGAATACACAATCTCAAAAGATTTCCCTTGAACATTTTCCAATATCTTTGGAAACAACCTTTGGAATAAATGCCTGAAGTGGCATTTAGAAACAAGAGCAAATTCAAGTCCAAGACAATGTCATCTAATGAGAAAATGATGACCCATGTAAACACCTGTAACTCACAACTGAGAAGGGGAAAAAGTCATTTTAACTGTACTTTGAGTTACAATACAATCAAAATGTGTTTGTATATTTCTAATAAACAGCACCAAACATTCAGTTAAAACATTTTCTTTCAACCATTCATGTTGTGAATAGTTTTCATAATGGAGGAAAATGAAAGAGGTTCCCAGCTTCCATTAGGAATGTTAGGTCACAACAATACAACAAAATGCTTATTTGACAAGCTATTAAAGTTTGATCCCATGCAAGAATATTTACACACTTTTGTTGTACATGCCTTGGTGTATGTGTTCATAAGAGATGCAGTCCTTTTTACCTCTTAAAAATAAGCAATAAAAATAGTCTCGGCTCTGAATATATTTAAAAAAATTAATTACTTGTGAGTAGACAAAACTCTTTACTTAATAGAAAAATAAAATTGCTCATTTGGCAACATGACTATAGTTTTATTTTTTGTTTATTCTTGTATTATATTTCTATTCAACATTATAAGATAGAACCTAGAGCAATGTAACAGACTTTTTTTTTTACCTATACTCTGGGGAAAAAATGTATAATTAAAAGTACAATAAGTATTTTTTAAAATAAAAAATAAAATAAAATTTAAAAAATAAAAAGAGAAAATTAGCTTTTAAATTAAATAGATTCAACAAATATTTATGCTAGAACAAACAAACAAAAGAATTGGTGAGAGCAATGCAGAGCTTTGTTTCCTGAGTTTGGGTGTATGATAGAAAAGCACTTAATATCAAGTTGAGTACCACTAGATTGGAGGATACTCAAAAATATACAAGTCAATCATACACATACACACAATATATATATATATACATAGATATACACACACATATATATATATCTATACAAACCTTTTTTGTTCTTGCCCATTCGTGCTCGTCTTCTTTTTCTTGTATAAAGATCACTATCATCACTTGAGTCCGAAGAATCAGAATCCGAGTCAGAGTTGTTGTTGTTATCACTGGCATCGGAAGATTTTGTTTTTCCTTCTTTCTTCTTATCATCTTCTTTCTTTACTTTGCCCTCTTTGTTGTTGTCAGAGTCATCAGGGTTGCTTTCCGTCTTTGCAGTGACCTTTTTACCATCTTTGGATTTTTTACCATCTTCCTGTTTCTTGGTTTCCTTCTTCTTAGCTTTTGGCTTCTTATCATTTTCACTGTCATTGTCGTTGTCATCAGATTTGTCTTTATCTTTCTCAGAATCTGTGTTGTCATCTTTTTTCCCACCATTTGACTGATTACTATTGGATTGGTTACCCCGATCAGAGTGGTTGCCACCATCAGACTGATTATTGTTAGAATCACTGGCATCATTGTTCTTTTTTCTACCATCAGAAGATAAAGATTTATTTCTATTAGATGCTCTTCGTTTGTCTGCACCACCATCACAAGGTTCATCGTCAGAATCACTACCGGCGCTCTGGGGTCTGGGCCTAATCTTACTGTTACGGAAACCTCTTTTATTTGGTGTCAGTTGCTTGGAAACTTTTGCAGAATCATTGTCTGAATTAACATTATCTTTTTCTGAATCGGTCTTTGGAGCAGGATCGGAATTGGCACGGTCTCCATCAGAATTGGTCAGTTTGGGTGTCTCTGACCTTTCCTTCCCATTTATGTTAAAGTCATCACTATCATCATTGAAGTTATCTGTGACATGATTGGTGAACTGACTGAAGTCGTCATCGTCGTCGTTGTCATCATCATCATCATTGTTGTTGTCAAGATGATTGCCATCAGCACTATTATCAGAGTCATTGCCATCAGCACTATTGTCAGAGTCATTGCCTTGGTTCTTGGAAATTTCATTTGCCATTTCCATCAACAAAGATAGTTGAGCAGCTGCATTCTCTGGATCATGCAGTTGCTTGTTACTTAAAAAGCTGTTAGTGTGCTTAGTAATAGGATTATGGGCTTTTTCCTTAGGGGAGGAGGAGGAGGAGGGGGAGGAAGAAGAGGATTTTTCATTTTCTTTTACCACATTTTTCTTTGAAGAATCCTCACCGGTGCATTTCTGGTCTTCCTCTACTTTCTCTTTGACAACCTTCTTCTTACGATCTTCATTTGGCTTCTTCTCCGTTTTCTGAGACCGCTTAATCAGTGGAATGTCATCCACAGAGAGATCGCTGTCATCATTGCTGCCATCAGCTTCTGCCTTAACCAAACATTTCTCAACTTCCTTAACTGGTGATTTATTTTCATTTTTCACGGGTGTTGTTTTATCATCTCTTTTTTTCGGTGCTTTCTCTGTCTTGTCAGATAAGGACCTTTTCCTAGGTGTTTTCTCCTCATCTCGATCTCTCTTTCTAGAGTTTTTCTCTTCACCCTTATCTCTCTTCTTTGACATTCCCTCTTCTTCATGGTTACTGGTCCTCTTTACCCTGTCGCTATCCCTGCTCTGTTCTCTCCGCACAGACTGGTTTTCATTATGTGAAACCTGATTGTTATGTGCAGATTTTTCTTTTGAATGTGATCCCTTGTGGCTTTCTTCAGATGAATCACTGTGTGGAGATGGACATTCTTTTTTTATAGAGTCTTCTTTTTTTAGACACAATTCATTTGTAATGGGACTGTCAATTCTATCTCCAACGAACATGTCATTTGTTAACTTACTTTCACCCAGAAATTCTATGTCGTCATCATCATCATCATCGTCATCATCATCTGACATAAAGATAACCTCATTTGTTTTGTTATTGCTGTTTGGTTCTACATTCACTTTATTAGAAGCTGAGGAGTATTTGTGCTTATGCTTTTCTAGTCCTTTCTCAGCTTTTCGTGATTTTAAGTCAGCATCATCACTATCACTGGAGGAATTTCTAATCTTGGTAAATTTCCGCTCAGAATTGTAACTTTTTCCTTTACTAGAATTTTTTAATTTTTTACTGTCTGATGCCACTGAACTGCCACAGGCTTTTGTACTAGACTTTTTATTTACGTTATCATTTTGAGACTTTTCTTCCTTGACCATGACCTCTTCTTTCACGAATAAGGTTTCTTTCAGAGCTAAAAAATATTTTACAAGACCCTTTTTCAATTTTATCACACCCAAATCTTCAGGTGATAGTCCTTCAGCTCTGTCAGTTTGGTCTGATCCCAAAACACCATCTTTTATATCTGCTTGTAGGGTATCGAGCATAAAAGTCATTGCCGTGGTGGCAGCCCGTAGCCTTTCAATAACATTCCCAAGGGTTTTAGAAGTGACAATCATACTTTCGTCACAGATTGGAATAACGGACACAGCATCAAACTTTTTACCTGGTGCTGACGACTTCCTTTGTGATTTTGCCTGTTTTATCTGCATCAAGTCCTCTCTGTTTCGTTCTTCTGCCAATTGACTGAATACTTCATTGCAGTATGAAACTAATCCTTTTAATTTTGGAGGGTCACAAACATAGCACTTCCACTTTTCTGAACCTAAAGAAGACAAAAATTTTTTAAAATATTACTTCTAAAATAATATACATAGCAGGTAGCTTTAACATTAACAGACATTGGCGTATTACAAACATTATCTAAAGGTAATTGTATAATTTATGTTTGGATTTAATAGTAAAATCTGACTTAACCCCAACCAATTTTTATTGGGGGGGGGGGGCATTCTTTACTCCATCTTAATTAGATATGGATATAATACATTTATTTTTAAGGTTAATTGAGGATTACTTGGGAATATTTGGTTGTTTTATTTATGAAATCTCTTTAATCTAGATATTTAAAAAAAGATCAGGGGTGAGAACCCTCTGGAGATTTTAGCTAATCAAATCAGGACTACAAACAAAGAATCTGTCAGTGCTTGATTCATAACAGAACAACTATTTTATGATACGATCATGGGACATCCAGAAAGTATAAAACAATGCAGCTCCATAATAAAATGATTCATTCACAAAATATACTTATAGACGAGCATTTTACATATGTAAACATGAGTATATAAACTCAATGAGAGGTGCAAGCTTGTTTTTGTTCAGTAATCTCATTTATATTAGGTCTAATTTGAGACAAACAAACTCATCAACACAAAGAAGCCTCTCTCTTTTCTGGTCTTTGATATTTGCCAGAACTGAAAATCTCTGTACATAACAATATGTCAATATACTGCACTTAACACAAGTAGAGATATGGCATGAAATCTGGAAACTTTGATGGTTTCTATAAATAAATACTATGTTTCTTTGATTGTCCTTTCAGCCACACTCACTGCATCAGTGTGGTGTGCTCTAAGTTCTTACTTCAAGCTCATGAATTTTTACAGTGGTAAACGAAGGGGATCAAACTGTAAATTTTTAGTCTTGTACCCTAACCATTGAGCTATCAGCTTGAGACATATACCAATCTGTAGGTCATCAGAGTTCAGTTAATAAAACAAAAATGTGAAAATGAATACTTGCTAGTTAATGGATTTTAAAAAAATAATCTCTAAATGCAAAACAAAATTGAATATGGTAAATTTAAGATACATGAAACTCAAAGCTAAACAACTACAAAGGATGCACAATTATCATGAGGGGAACATTTTAAGATAGGTTTAGCGCTTTTGAACAAATATATAATACATTTTTATCCCAGGAAGGAAACTTTTCTGCTTATTTCCAGTGCTTTCAACAAGGAGTGATTTTAAGTCAGCATCATCACTTTACTGTCATCAACTGCAAGCTCAATATTGTCAGTGTTACTCAGAGAACGGGACTATGTACTTTTGGCAGGGAAAAGAACCACGGCTGCATGGCATTGCAATCTCAGTAAGAAACTATCTGCTATCTAATTTGAAAAACTCCTCATCAACACAAAAAAGCCTCTCTCATTTCTGGTCTTTGATATCTGCAAAAAAGGACACCCACACATCAACATCTAAAGCAAGGGGATTCAACCTTTTTTGCTCACCGCCCACTTTGACATATTTTAAAGAGATTAAAATATGCTACCGCCCACCAAACAAGAATTAGTTTTCTTCAAAACAAACTACTGCACATTTGAAATCACAGCCTCTCAACCTCCTCAACCCCAGCGAATTTCCTGAGCATTTATTTATAGGTGTGCCTTCAGCCTAAACCAATCTGCCACTTAAAGCAGAAAGGACGGCCACACATCAACACAGCCAGGATTTCAATCGCTTACTTTTTGCCATCCCAACAAGCAATGCTGAAGAGGGATAGAGAGAGGCAGAGTTCAGACTAGTTCGAAGCAGGAATAAATGAACTTGAACCAGTAATCACAGCCAAGCGGGCAGCACTGCTCAACTACAGAAGGCAGCCTTCAGAGAAGACAGCAGTTGTACTGTTGGAAGGCCAGAAACAATGCCCAACAGATCGCTCTGACAACTACTGACTGAAACTTTGTCAGAGCATCCAGCGCTCCGCTGACCGTAGCTATATCTGCGCCATGTATACTGCATGAAGAAAGCCTTCGGCCAAAGAGCCATCAAGATCGTGCCCCATAAATTTGCTTTAGGCGATATCACAACAGACCGAGGCAAATAGATGGCGAGATGGGCAAAGCATTACAAGGAGCTCTAGTCATAGGAGAATGACGTCACCGACACGGCAGTCGAGAATACAAACCTCCTGCCTGTTATGCAGGGTTCCAGACAAATTTATTTATTAATATATATAAATAAATAAATAAAA
>VCCN01000800.1:873602-885953 GCA_006491835.1 Architeuthis dux | reverse complement strand
CAAGTATGGACTACTTGTCGGCTGAATTGAAGAATAGAAAAAAAAGTTTTTAAAAAAAGTTTTGTTTGTACCGTAAGGGCATAAACGGCACATGGTAGGCAGAGTTTTTTTTAGCGCTACACACTCCCAAATGCTCTAACTTGAAGAATAAAACAAATCTGGTAATTTTCAACTATTACGTCATGTTTTAGGAAGGGGGTTTCTATTTACTATATAACTAAAGTGGAACTTGACCCATGTTTTGAGTTTGCGGGTATGACATCAAAATAGAATTCTTTGACTTCATAATAGAATTCTATGACATAAATAAAAACAATTTTTTAAACCTGGCTTTATATTGTTTATTTTTTTTAAAAAGTTGGGGGCAAAAGTGAGGGCACAAAAGTGAGAGGGGGGAACTTCTGTTTTTTATTACTCTTTTTGGCAAAAATACTAATTATAGAGAAGTTCCCCTTATCTATTTATTCACAAAATGATTATAATATTAATTCGACAACATCACCAGAAGTCCTTTTATCTTCTAGCACAATGTGGGGAGGACGACTGGTGGGGAGGTGAATGGCAGTTGCGTGGTCCAAGTGTGATATGGACAGACAGGAACAAATACAGAAATGTAAGAAGAAAAAAAAAGTCTTTCAATCAAAAACAAATTCTGGGATCCATGCCAAAATTTTTCCTTACTACTGTCATTGAAAACCTTGAGATAATGTGGGGACAGACAGGAGCAAATATGGAAATTTATGAAAAAAACCACAGCGCAAAAATATCTCAATCAAAAACAAATTCCTGGAATTTGTTTTTGATTGAATGATATTTTTCCATTTTTTTCTTCCTACATCTCTGTAGCTCCTGTCTGTCCATATGATATCTACAACAGTTCTCAATGAATGTCAATGGAATTTTGTGGAAGGAAGTGATCAAATTTTGGGGTGGATCCAGAAATGTGTGTTTTATTGAGAGATGTGGGTTTTTTTGGCATACATTTCTATCTGTCCCCACAATATCTCAACTTTTATAAGCCTTAGAAATTTGTTTAAGAGAGTCTGATTCTTCTGATAAAAGTGTAGCCAACATTACTTGGAGCTGTGTAATGATTGACATTTCTTAATATCAACTCACAAATAGAAAAGGTACGATAAAAACATTGGTTTTTCTGAGAAAATTCCCACAGAAAGCCAATGTAAGTTCTAACAAGAAAGCACACTCAAGTGTCCATACCCAAAGAAAGAAAAGGAATGGCTGTTTATATCACGGCTAAATATACAGAATGGATGTCTGAATGTTATATTTGCCAATTGTAACATTTTAAAGTCAACATTAAAAGAAATAATAGCAGCATAAAAAGTGCCACATTTTGTTTTTATTTATCTAATAAAAACATTAAAAAAATTCTTAGTACATTGATAATGTCGAAATAATTTGTGTATAAAAAGAAATTGTGATAATTCAATCATTCTTCCAATCAAACCAGCAACCATATTTAATAAGTCTTTGAAACCAAATAATTTTTGAATATCTTTGATCATAAGTTTATATTTAAAAATGTTCAGAAAATCCCAATCAATTGCTAAAAATACAAAATTTATATATTACTTGACCAATGTTAAGAAAAAAGAAGAAAAGAAAAGAAAGCAGCAATATTTGAAATAAAAAGATTAGAAAATGTTATCACAATAATTAAAGTGTGTAACCGCTACCCTCTAATAAAATGATGTCACGTTTGTAAGGTACTTTAATAATAGAAGGGATCTAAAGAAAGATGTGCCTGCTGGATATATCTGGCAGGCTAGGTAGGTACTTTAATGAAGGAGTGGGAAAAAGAAAGAAAGCTGCCAGCTGCTTGCAAAAAGGAAGGAAGGAAAGTGTGGGATCAGGATCAGAGTTACCAATTTAGCCATTTTCCAGCTAGATCTGGCCGATTTTAAAAATCCGATAAGTAATAAAAGTAAATGTACAATTTTTATTAATAATTTGTTCTGGAGTCTTAGTATATTGTTATTTTCTTTGCTAGGTTATCTAGAAATGGAAAAATCTAGCTGATTTTAGCCATTTTTAAGACAGTTTTAGCACAAATAAACCATACTGGAACACGGGATAGGAAGGAATTTTTTTTTATTCTGTGTCAAATTTTGATAACAATACAGTTAAGTATTAAATTAACTTTTATCGAGTTTAATATTTTTTAAACCATGGAATTTCCATGGATTACTGCTAGTAAACAATAAATCCTTTAGAGAGCAAGTTGTAAAAATTGTGGAGAGGAAAAAAAAAAAAAAAAAAAAAAAAAAAAAAAAAGATTAAATTGAAAATTACTGCAGCAAAACATTAAGAATTTATGATAAATGAGAAAAATTAGAGGAACAAATATAAGGAAAAATGGTCCAAATTTGTAGCTAATAAGAGCTTCTTAGTGGAATACTAGAGGGCTAAGAAGAGTAAAAGAGGGCAGAGTTGGACAGAAACTTTGTGAATGGGTAAACAACAAACAACAATGAAGAACTGTTTAGGGACAGAGAACAAAGAATATTTGATTAGACTATAATAGTGGTGCAGGGAGTGAAGAGTGGTGGAGAGTGGAGAGGGGAGTGGGGAGTGGGGAGTGGGGACAAGAGAGCTTAATGGAACAAATCAGCAGTAACAAAATGATCTTATATAAAAAGAAAGGACATTGTTCTTTAAAATAGTTAAGGAATAGACAACTATTTTCCAGTGACATACAATATTTTTTCCCCTTCATAATACTTGCAGTTAACCGATTAGTAAAAGTAACTTATGAAAGCTTTTAAAATTTCAATTAAATCAATTGGTGGTCCACCAATTACTTTTATTCTTCAGGAATTGTTAATGAACTATGAACAGACGGGAACAACAATATTCTAAATAAAGATACAGACAAATTTAGAGTTGCAAGAAGACTATCAAGAAAAGTTCAGTTCATTACACAGCAAAACTGTCAACATAGCATTCCACAAACTGGAATATTTCTAGAAACTATTTGTGATGATGCATCTATTGTCTTCTAATGAATCTGGCATAGAGTGTTTTGAATTTAATATGTAAATTGTTTTTAAATAATTGACTAACATCAATTATTTTTAACTTTAATAATGTTTTCTATTCAATCTCAATTTGAAAAGATCATTTAAGAGATTAAATGCTGTAAGAGAAACTTTGAAAATCTAATAACATATTTACAAGGGGCTCGTCAAAAGTTCAAGAACTCTAGTCGCAAAATGACTTCAATGAAAGAATTGATAGAAAATAAAATTCTATTTCCTGGTGGAGTGATTTCAAGATATACAAGAATGTTTGGCAAGACACGGAAAACAAAATATTTTGACAGATGAACAGATTGAGCATCTGCTCAATTCCTCCGAACTTATGGGTAGTACCTTGTTTGTGTGTGCGCGATGGTGCCTAATAAGGGAAGATTAAAACACTACTGGTCACACCCACCTCTGGCAGAAATTTTAAAATTTGACATTACCATAACAGATATGACACTTTTAAAGGCTGAGTAATTTCATCTCATTTACAGCAAATGCATCACAGAACAATACTCATTAAATTTTATTTCTTTATTAGGCTATCTAAAAATAAAATAAAAAGAATGCACAAACAAATGAGACATTTTTAGAATCAGCTTGTCAGAAAATAAAGAGGGAGTTCTCCCTCCCTCTTTGTTTTCTGACAAGTCCTAATAATTTCTAGATATTCACCCTGGGAGCCAATTCAGAACGTTTCGTTGAGATTATTTAAACGGTATACAAATTATAAGCATACAGAAAGGAAATATTAAAATACTTTGCTTTTTGTTCAGCTACACACACGCATGCAAGATCAAAATCAAGCAAATTGAACAACAATAATTTCTGCCACATAAATTTTAATCAGCTTTGACCTTAAAGTTATACATTTCTCTTTAATTTCCACATGAGGAGTTATGCACAGAGACAGATATAGATGACTAAATTGCCGTTGCAAGCTATTTATTTAACCATACCAATATACATAGCTAGTTGAGTGTTTCTCAGAATTAGAGGACTGTAACTACCATGAAAAATATTTGTGTAGTCTTTAGTTAGATAGATGCAAAAAGTTCTTTAGTTTTATTTGTAAAATTTGTGAATTTTTTTTCACATTTTTATTCAACACCAACTTTGTAATTTTCATTTTACAGTTGAAGCAAAGATCTATGCTGAAAACACAAACCAATCTTTAAATGTAAACAATTTAAAATGTGCATAACTCCTAGTATAATTAACAGCTTATTTTATTCTTTTTTTTTTTTTAATTGGTTCCTCCAGTTCATTGAGGTCAGTATATCTAAAAAATTTAGTGCATGCGTCTTGCAAGACAGAAGTTCATTTTTGTCCAATTTGAATCACATAGCTTAAATATATGGTTGACAGCTAGGAGTTGACTCCCTTGATGGCTCGACAAGATGTTTGATAATACAGCAGTACCTGGAATTCCCTACCCGTGTTCTCCGACCACCTGGTCCCAACGGCCAATTTCTCAATGTTAAGTGACCCGTCTTGAATGACCACCAGAACACGACCAGTAAAATCAAACAGAATTACCCTACAAAATGCCTTTCCCCATAAATTTTCACGACGTCATAATCCAGTTGATCAGTAAAATTTAATGAGTCAAATTAGCAGAAACCAAAGTAATCTGCCCATTTATCTTGTAATAAAATAAACAAACACAGCATATTGTTTACATATGCTTTCAATTAAATGTCTCTTGATTATACAGGGAATCGCGATCAAATTGTTGCCGACTGAATCGTAGTTGGTCGATTTTTATTTTATGTAATCAAAACCAGGATAAGAGAAAAATCGAATATTCAAAAATAAGTAGGAAGGTGGGGGCGAAAGATAAAGAAAAAAAATGTTGCAAGTAATTTTTGGTACTTTCCAATTTAAACTAACAAAAACTTTCTGTCCACGTACCAATTCGTAAAATATTTTAGATGTAATAAATACACAATAAACACTAATAAATTCAAGTATCCACACAATATTTATTTACTTTTCATTTGATGTCAATTATTAAGAGAAAAACTAAATCTTGGTTTAATCCTTTGTAGAAAACTCAGTATTTTTTTTAATTTAAAAAAAAAAAAAAAAAAAAAAAAAAAAAAAAAAAAAAAAAAAATCAAGAAACAAAGATTTTTTTTGGTTTCACTTACTGAACTGCCACCGAAGATGGCTTATCGAACCTATACAGATATATTTGTTGAAAATGCTGTAGAAGTGATGAATGATGCAAAGACGAAGTCAAGAAAAAAATTTTAAAAAATAAAAATAAATCACATGACAATATATGAATGATATAAACAACAAATCAGAAACCAAAGTTAAAGAAAATTCTTCTTAGAACTGACTGAAAGTTGATTTAGGAAAAATTCAGAATATAAAGAATTACCGGAGCATGAAATACAACAGAAAAATAAATATTCCAAAGTTTTTGATGAATTAGAACACTTAAGAATTGAGCATAAAACCCAACAAAAACAAAATACAGATTTTAAAATTCATTTAAATGGATAACTGAGGAGCTTACAGAATCCAAAATGAACAAAGTTGCAAGAGAAGACAAACTCTTTGAATGGGTGGTTAATGAAGACAAATCTCCTCATGCAGTAGAAAATAATGCTGAAAATTTGTCTCAGAACACTGGTGAAAAGGTCACTATTATTGAAGAAATCTGTGAGAAACATGATGACACTGAACGTTTGTTGAATGAAAAAGATTTCTCAAAAAGTTATTGAAGATAACAAAACAAGACAATAAAGCAACCCCAAGTAGTGATGTTATAACAAAAGTAGATGCTTCTGAGGAACTGGTACCAGTATTGTAACAAGGACACAGAACTGACAACAAAAAGCACAAAACCTGTTGGAAAATTCTAAACATCAGGTGAGATCTGGTTTGATGCAAATCTTCAAAAAAAAATGGAGAAAGAGAATTTGCTCTGATAGTGTCACAATTTCCTAAAAAACGAGTTGAAGGATGTCCACTGGGAGGTGTGCGAAGATACAGGAGAGATGTGAATTTTTCAAAACCTGCAGGATCTGATGACTAAATATCACGCTGTTGATATGTCGACTTAGATCATATGATCCCTTAATGCAAAAATCTGGAAGTTGTAAACCTGAAAATTAATAAGCGAGCAAATGTAGGTCATTTGGCTAATGATTGCTACTCTAGTCCGCTGCTTCAACTGCAAAGAAATTGGCCACACAGCATGTTACAATTATGCTGTGATGAAACACTGCTACATATGCAACCAGCTTGGTCATATTGCCCTTACAGACACCAGGAGTAGCTACCGGTATTGGATATCTGACCAGATTGCAAAAGGCTGACCTGAACCACAAAAGTTCAGATACACCAGGAACCTGCATTGAATTTTAATGAGGATTCGTATCCTATTATTTAATAAAAAAGGAACTGATAAAGCATATCAGAAAAAGAAAAGAAAAATACGGGAAGGGTCCTGCATGAACCCTCTGAGTCTGGTAGAGGAGACAAAGGAGATAATGCAGTATCATGTGGTAGAGCAAGCATGATTTTGGAGTGACTTGTATGCATCCATGAATACTAGTTAATTGCTCATTTTCTGTATGATCGCTTACCCCACAGTGACTATGGAGGTCAATAATGTTAAAGTTACCAGGCAGTATTCTGAGGACATCAGATTACAGGAAACAGCCTAGGGATTAAGGCTACGGTCTCTTGTATTTTTTGGAATATGTTAGAAAATAAACTGAAAGGGACTAACGAATGGGATCTGAAGTGACACACACACACACACACAAAAATAGAAAACATAGCTAAAAAAAAAAGTTTTTTTAAATAAACATTTAAAAAATTGATTATTTAAGGGGTAATGAAATGACAGGTCTGGTTAGTCGCTCAATAGAGTCATGTGACCAATGTCTTTTGGCAGCATGCCGTCTTAGGGCTGATCAATGAATAAATTACTTTCGCCTTTTGTTGGATCACTAAGAAGTCTGAATTAAAAAAGCATGAATGTAGCTGGGCACAAACTAGAGACCAATTTAACATGAACTTACATTGTAAATTTAAAATGTATTTAAATTTTTTTTTAAAAGAAAAAAAAAGGGGGGGGGGTTACTAGACAAGTAAATGGTTAAATATTCAGCCCCCTAGCTCCATTGGTGCAGCCTGTATGCATGATACATACAGCCAGACAGACCAACTTAAAAACTGAAGAAACCTATGTTGACAGCTTCTAACATTCAAATGGTTTATATATGGAATTTACAGTTACAGAGTAAAGGATAAAAGTGCTTGAAGCAGAGACATAAGATAAAGTTCAACATTTCAAAGAAAGTGTAATTTAATCCAAATTGTCATGCTTGCAAGAACAGTTTGAAAACTGCTGAGACTAATCCAGATTTTGCCAGTTGCTTGAACCTTCTACACAACTAAAAAGATTATCAAGCACTTTTATCCTTTCCTTGGAGGGGGGGGGCTGTTTTAATATATAAAAGTCCACATGAAGTAGGCATTCCACATTGAATAACTTTATGTAAATGAGGTTAGCATTTTTGAAATCAGCATGGCTGAAATAGTCAGATTTGAATATCTAAATTTTCACCATTCTCAAATCTTTTTGTAGCTTGAAGTGTGTTTAAAACCCATGTTTTTTTTTAACTACGTTAATTGGTAACTAACTTAAGCTCATTTGTCACCAGGAAATATATTTTATCTTCACGGTTGACCCTATGCTTTGATTAATGCATAAATGTGTTCACAAATACATTGACTGTACGTTAGCAAAATTAGTTCAAGAATAGAATTGAAGAATATATTTGCAGTTACCAATTAATAATTTTATACGGATTACTTCAATAAAACTCCAGACTTAATTTTTCAATAGTCTCAAAATTTCCTGCCAAAGTTGGCATGCCATTACCAACAATGCTGTCTCACCGTACATTGTGGCAACAAGGTCTTGCAATCAATCAGAAATTATATAAATTGGAGTGTCATCAACGTAGAATGGTCCATGGATGGAAATAAATGGTTTTAAAGATTCTGCAATATTCTGGACTGACAAGGTGTCATCTCATTATGCCAAGTCTGTATTGCAATATCTTCATTTCAAACAAATTATTGTTGTACCAAAAAAGACAACCCCCACAAATGCTGGCCAATTGAAACAGCTCATGCCATAATTAAAAGAGCGATCTTCAAGGATGGATTTAAACTTAAATTTTTCGGTTTTCTGTAAACCCAATGACACATAGAAATGGACTATTTTCAGTATATCAATGTAGAAGAGACTTTGATCTTTCATGTAAAATTCAATTAAACCATTCATCTTTTCTGCAAAAAAAAGTTATTTGTTTTTGTAATGTTCGTGAAAACATTGACCATACATTAATTAAGCAAATAAAGAATTAAATATAAATAATTTTGCAAATGTATTTTCTGGTAAATCAATTTCGTGTAAATACGTTTAATAAAAAGAAAGGTCAACCGACACTAACAAGGATTTCATTGGCCAGCATCTTTTAAACTGGATCCATCTTTATCATTTAATAAGCAATGATTAAGAAAATGGATATAGTTAAGTGGATTTTATACTAAAACAAGAACTTAGTTTTTCTGGTCTATACAGCAAAAACAGGAATGGAGAAGACTTAAATAGAATATGTGAAATAAAAATACCCAGAGGATTAATGCACAGATATAGAAAGAGTTGCCATAGAAACAGTGGCACGAATTAATAAGTTGTATAAAAACTACTAAAATTAGTTTGAAGGTAAAAACTAGCCAAATTTAATAAACTGATTGAAAAATTGAAAGAATTGCTTGAAAAAGGATCCACAAACAAAAAAACAACAACCAGAATCAGAAAAAATGCTGCCCAGGGAAGCAAAGATGGTGGCTTTGATACTGTTTGCAGAGCTTATTAAAAACAGTATTCATCAGAAGTTGATGACAGACAGGTATTGCACAAGACAATATAATATCCATTAGTGAATGAAATGAGGCATGGTCCTCTAACCTGAGAAACACCAACGAATGAGTACACCAACTTGTCTTCAGATAGTGCCACAAGAAACACCTAATCAGTTCATCTGAATACTATTAAAATGAATGAATACTGCATTACAAAAAAAATAAAATATCTAAGCAGCAAATACTGTATTATCTGGCTTCAGAAATGCATCTCTAATTTGTACAGCTAATTTTGGAAAGAAGAATCAAAACAAAGCACTTTCCATTTAACCAATATAATATACAACCTGAAAAATGCAGGATACATTTTCAGGCTTTATTTTAGGAAAAATGTAGCATCTTTGATGACAAATCTTTAATAAAAATGTTTCTTAGACAAAGAAAAGAAAAATAAGTACCAAGTATTAAGTGAACAGCTAAATCTGCTATGTACATTAAAAAACATAAAATTAGCCAATTATATAATTTATAAATTATTTTCTTTATTTTGCTCCATAATCTTTTCAAAGAGATGCTTTCATAAGGGCAGTAAATGGAAAACACATTGCAACAAATTAGAAAAGTAATCCAAGGTCACCAGCAAGATGTAAAAATGATAATATCTGAGGGAAAGAAAAAGCATTGGTAGGTGTAAAATGACAAGCAAAAATTAAGATGTATTGTTCAATATTTTAGTTGGATTCTATAGACAAAAAGGAGTGAAGTGAAAAGAAACAGCTCTTAAGGATTGCAGAGAAGATTTTTCCTAATACTGAAATAGAAAATTAATTTTGAAGTGAACACGAAATAATTCAATCTAAGTTTTTCACTTTTATCTAATATAAATTAGGAAATGATGTCAAACTATAAATCGTGTTAACACTGGAAGTAAATATTTTTTGTATTTAACTTTGAGAAAAGTCATTAGTGGGGGGACAATCCAATCTCTTACCATCTTTGATTGTTAACACGTTTTGGGCCAATCATTCTACGTAGAACAATTCGTCTGAAATGTTGGGTTTAACATCAAAGATGGGAAGAGATTGGATTCAACTGTTTTGGTTTTCTACTTATTTCTTCAAGTAACTGAAATTAAAAACCTTGAGTAATGAACTGTTTTGGTTTTATTAAAATAATCCACTTGCTAACTCCTTAAACTAAGTACACCAGCAATTTTGAGCTGACCCGTTTTTAAAATGAGAAACCATAACAATTGTCAGATTCCAAAACATTATCCAGGCAGACGAGAGAAGACTACTTCATTGCCTTATTGCAATGTTGACTAATGATACAGAACATTAGAATTTAATAAATCCCATAATACAATTAACTGTGAAAGAGTTTAAAATTCCCACCATCCTAAATACAAACAGACAAGAACATTTTTACAATACTGTACTATTCCAACCAAACTGCTTGCAATATTTAGAATTCTATTTATATTTAATAAAGAAAGATTTGTATTGTGAATTTTCCAAGTAGCTAACTGCCAGCTGGATTCTGGCTTTTAGTTAGTTTTCCTTCTGAATGAGGTCGTGATAACAAGCCTAACTAGAAGGATGAAATCTCAAACTTGGCTCTTATTATTTGCGGGAGAGGAAATGAATATTGAAAGTAGATTTATTCCGATAGACAAAAAGGAATTGCTTTCACAAGTGAAACAAAATATAGACTAATTCATTACAATGAATAAAAATTGGAAAAAAAAAACAAACAAAAAAGTGGTTTGTAATTTACTTAGAATAAACAAAGCACTTTAAGGTTTTGGCATTTGGACTATTAAACATTCACTACTAGCTTAAAGTCTGGTAAAAAGCCAAAACTGGAAATTAGAGGACAGGAAGATTGAGTGGCCCTAATCTTCCAAGTGGAGAGAGCCTGCCTGCTTACATTTGGACTATTAAAGATTTCTGTAATTGCAATATCACTTGTGGGGATGTATCTACAATTGAAATGTCTTTAATTGCTGATTGATTTTATCAAATATAATATTGAAAGCTTTTTATTATTAGATATTGTAGTAGCATTTAAATACATTCACAATAATTAACAGAGTTGCCCCGACGCATGAGTGAACTAAGCGGCTGCTTATGGCCCCGTGGCCACCAGAAGACCCCCAACAGGGTTGCCAGATTTAAAGCCAACAGTACTAGGAAAACGCCAAACAAATGTTAAGGCCCCTTTTAACATAAGTGCATAGTTACAAAGTTATTACTCAGTCTTGAGAGTTATATGTTATTAAAGCTTTTATTAAGTAACTTTGTACCACATACTGAAGCTAATTGCCTTGATTTTAATTCAGGTTCTTGTTATTTTATTTACATATGTAAATAGGTGTACAAGCCAGAGATGTGGCAAAGAAATTCCGGCAATTACATGCAGAAAACAATCTCTTAATTTGCATGTTGTGATTTGTACTGCGTGTCGTCGATTGATAAGACTTTATTGGAAATCAGTACAGTAAACACTCGCTATAACGAACTCGTGGATCCATCCGAACTGACTTCGGATTTACTGAACGAAGTTTGATAAATGCGGCAACCCGTAGACCATATAAATGCGTACAGATCTTTTGATTTGATACTGAAAATGTTCATCTCCAGTTATATGAAGCTTACGTCCGTAAAACATTACGTAATACGAGGTTTTACGGCCGTATGCTGCATATAACTGGGAATAACTACCCGGGTCGTGAGTATTTTCAGCTAGTGTTATTAAAAGAATTGAAGGTAAATTAAATGTTGTTAAAGTAAATAGTAGGCACTTACAGAACGTTCACTTCACTTTGTTTAATTTACTGAAATATGAGTAAATTTAAATAAAAACCGTCGTTTTATTATTGTTAAGTTTACTTACTGCAGATAGATTGACAGATGACGAAATTTAAGAAAAAAACTGTAGTTATGACTAACTGTTAGTACTTAGAAGGGTAACAATTATTAAAATTAATACAACGGGTTTTGGTCACTCAATTTAGTTTTACATCGCAGTTTTCGTAGGAAAAATGTTTGTATTCACCTTTTTCAATTTGCTTAGTTTTATTTATGTAAACAAAAGACAAAACGATAGCTGTTTGAGCCTTACGTACTTTAAAATTATAAACGTTACTTTTGTTAAGCTCTTAAAATGAGTTTCTTAGCTTTAAAAATCTTTGGAAATTATAGTCTAAAACCATCTAGAGTGAATTACCTAAAGCCTACAACCCGGGAGCAACGTCGTGACAGGTTTAAGTAAATCTTTATTATATATAAAGAGATTTTATAGAATTGTACATAACATTAATGATTTGCGTAGGAAAGTCAAAAATAGAACGTGGGGCAACCGAACAATGTTTTCGTTAAATGGACCGAATGAGGGAGGGGGGGGG
>VCCN01000800.1:862634-873200 GCA_006491835.1 Architeuthis dux | reverse complement strand
ATCAAATTCTGCTCAGGGCTCCATAAAGGTTTGGAGATGGTGCTGTATCCAAATCTTTATCCATTTATTACAATTCTACCTCCCAAAAGTTGTAATTTATAACTTTGAAATATTAAAACTATGCATGCTGAATAAAATTGCAAAAAGAATATATATTTCTTTTTTTTTTTTTTGCAAATTAGTAACATTTCGTAAATAATCAAAGTATTACTTTCAAAATAAATAAAAGTAAACTCATGTTACATTGACTACAAAATAAATAGCAATGATTAACTGTAAACCTGTTGCTTTTTAAAAGGGAACATTTAAGTCAAAACTTCTAAATAAACGCCAACGACAAAACTGCTATTATTGAATCGTAAAAACTTGCCTAACAAATAGACTGTCGATATCTTACTTTCAAGGCACATTGTTTTACCAGTGACATATAGTCTACATAAATACAAATTAGAAAAAAATTGATAACCAAACGAAGAGAGTAGAGCTAATAAGTTACACTACAGAAATAAACACTAAATTACAAATGAGAAAAGATGCAGCATCGAGCAAAGTATTACAATCTAAATTATTTAATCAATGTGAACTAAAGTGAAGATCTATTATGTAAGTAATGATTACAAGAAAGAAACAATGTGATTGAGAACATCAACTGCATGCTTCTATTTTTGATGACGTTTTTTTTATTGGATAAAACGAATGTCAGCTTTATGCAGTTCGGTTAAATTCGGCATTAGTCGGACAATGGCATCGGCAAAGTCCGTCTAACCACGAACGAGATGGAGTGTCAGCACAAACGAAAACAAAAGTAAACTATTACCCTTCTTGAAAATAAAAGGTCTTTGAGGTAGAAATTAAAAGATACAAAACAAGATTTTACAAATAAACCAAAATTAAGACATAATAGTCAAATAAAGGAACGAAAAATGGAGACAACTCTGCGTCAATTAAACAAAGACAAAAAAAATGTTTGATGGAAGGAATACACTGGATTACTTGAAGTTGAATAATTATTTGGGGGAAAAAAAACAAGTCATAAAAACTAGTACTTGTATCAAATACAGAAACTTTTAATAAATAAAACAAACTATAATGTGCCAACAAAATTTGTGAAAACTGATTAAAAGGAAATTATTCAATTTTGAGTAGAAAACTACAAATGTATGAAACTGAAAGGTTGCAGTTAGCCCCATAAAACACTTTGAAGGAAGTAATAATTGCGTATAAAATGGTTTTACCCAATTTAGGTAAATGATCACAAAAGTGATGTATCAATATTTTAAAGTGGATCTAGAAGAGAAACGATCTCTCTAGGTGATCCGATCGAGCATATTTTTAACCGAATCCGAAAGGATAAAGTAAGAATTGTATAAACACCTTTTTTCTTATAGAAGCAAACATCAATTAAATTAGGAAAATAGGCTAAGAATGTGAACAAAGACTAACATGGAAATAAACTGCGAACGATAAGGAGGAGAGCAAACGTGGAACTTTCTAAAATGCTCTCCCTTCTTTAGAGCTGTTTCTGGTGCTGGAATAATCGGCAATGACTGCACAAGTGACGTTTCATTTACAGTGGAAAATATTCTTTCGAGCGATTATGTACAAGAATTTTCAAAATTGAAGTTGCAACAATATAAAATTTCCAATTTTAAGCACTGCAGTTCATATTTCAGATGGGGGAAAAAGAAAAAAAGAAGCATTTCTCTGTCAAAGTTTCATCTTCAGAGAAAACGTGCCTTTGTAAGAAAATTAGAAAACGTGAAGTTTCCATTTCCGAAGAATTAGCAAGGAGAAAAGTTAGGAAATGGGCTTTAATTTACTTCCTGCAGATGAGGTCATGTATTTCATGATGAACTAAAAATAACAAGAGTTGTGATTATGAAGCTAACATGATCAAACTAATAAGAGGGTTTAAATAATAATACCAGCGCTGCTACTATCTATTTTTCCACGCACCATAGCTATTCTATAATAACGAAAATAAGAAAGGGGAGAGAGAAAAAGAGTCTGCGAATGGAAATATGTATTCGGTTTTAGAAATGATAATACAACAGAGGGGGGGGGCAATTAATTGTTAGAAAATAGGAAGAGAAAAGAGGGGCAATGAGACACTGGGGGGGGGTGTCAAGTAGTCGGAGGAAGGAAATGATATTTCATTAAGGCAAAACCTGCGAATGATGTCGACAAAGACCGGAGACAATCAAGTTACAACAAAACAAAATATACCCAAACCCTAAATTAATTATAAATCTGGAAAACACATTCAGGAAAAAGACGTGAAAAATGAATTTGAATACAACTTTTTCTCTATAAACATTTGTTAGCATGAATTTTAAAAGAATGGGAAGTTTTTGGTGCATTTCCAGGATTATGCTAAAATTTACAACAAAATAAAGAAATTTGTAAAACTCAACCAATGGGAAAAACAAAATAAACCAGGGCATAGAGAAGAAACAGGAAAAACATTAAGAAAAAACTGAACAATAACGTTCAGTACAAAATATAAGCAAAAAGGTATTGATTGAATGTAAATAAAAATCTAAGATCGGATATATCACGTGGAAAAAAAAAAAGGTTCATCTTTTTTGCACAACTGGCGCCAAAAGGAACTATGTCTGCGCATTTTCGCTTTTAATACTGAAAATTGCTGATTTTCAATATGGAAATTCAATATCGAATAATACTTTAGTCTGAGGTGGTCGTCAACTAAATCAGCAGGCATCCATGAAGAAGAAAGGGAATAATGCAAATTTAAGGAAATGAACTGTGGGAGAGAGAAGGGGGGGGGTGCTGTTTTGATGTGTGGAAAAGCGATGGAGAATAATCAGACATGGACCAAATGTGAAATGGGAAGCAATCAACATAATTTGACATGGGATGAGAGAGAGAGAGAGAGAGCAAAAAAAAAAGAGGAAAATTGTGATAATGCAAAATAGAGATCGATAAGTGTAGTACATTAAAACCGAAGTAATCAGGTGAAAATAGGCACTATTGAAATATGTGGCACTGGCAGCGAATTGCAATACTACGTTAGAAAGAAGAAAAAGGAATACATCGATGTTAATTATGACAAGAGAAAAATAGATGATTAGAAAATTAAAGGAAGAGGGAGGGGAGATCGATAAAATAAGAACATGTTAAACTAAATATTAAAATATTTTTTTAAATTTGTTTCTAAATGTAATTCCGTAATATATTCAGAAACATTTTATTTTAAAACTGTCATGGCTCGAATTTTGCCGGTACTTTTCACGTTTCCTGGATTGAAAGGGAGGGGGGGGCTCTTTGTCCTGATTTAAGTCTCTTAAGTGCAAATAAGAGATCTTCTAATTAGCATGAGGAACGAAAAAAAAATCAGCTATTAATTTTATTGGTTAAATAGAAAAAGATCCAATTGAAGAAGTAGTGATGACAATAATAAGCAACAGAAAGGGCAGCGGAGGAAATAATGTAACCCCTGACATTGTTAATCTCGTCTTGCATCACAAACTTCCTTTTTGACCTATCTGTTGCCATTAATAGATTAATCGTTATTATTTACATCACATTGTTTTTGCTGCTACATTAGCACAACAAAACATGATCATTAATGTTTTCATATGAAGAAAAATCGACTTGTCAGGGAACACTTACCGGTTTGCTACTTTTAAGAAACTTAATTTTAGTTTCCCCACAGACGAAACGAAATATTGGTCAGAGACAAGGGAATTTTTAGTTAATCTTTAAAGTCTTTTTCTCAAAGCTGTTTAATAAGTACAAGTGAATAATAAGTGAAAGTATGCGTGAAAAAGCTAAATATTTAGGCTTTTTCAGTTGGAAAACAAATAAATTTGTAATTAAAGTAAGTCGTGAAACTGATGATTAAAACCGTATCAAAATTGTTCAATCGGTTAGGAATACTAAATAATTTTACTTTTGGGAAAATCTACTTAATAAATGTTTACTTTTTCTTCGAATCAACTTTAAAATTAACCAGTTTTTTCTCTTCGTTTTGAAAATAAAAGATACCGAATAAAAGTTTTAAGCATTCCTTTTCTAAAAAAAGAAAACTGCTCTGAATAATAAGCAGCAAGCCGTCCATTTGTAGTGTACTAAATACATTTCACTGACACACGCGATGTTTCGGGTTTCTTAATGATTTTAGATATTTGATCCTTTGAGTTTGTTGTCCGCGCGGGTTTCGAAAACAGTAAATTAACATAGAAAAAGTTTTAAACATTTGGGGGGGGGGGAGAAAAAAAGAATAGACGAAAAGAAAAAAAAATAAATAAATAAATAAAAAGCCATTTTCTTTTATTTGAACAATAAAGTTGGATGGGTTTCTGAAAACTAAGGAAATGATGCAGCAATTTGTAATAAATCCATAAACTTCTTTCTGCAAATCTTTACAAATCGGTTTAGTTTACAAACAACTATGCTTTATATACTTATTCCTTTGAGTCTAAAAAAAAAAAATAAAAAAAAAAATTTAAAAAAAAGCTTAGTCAAATAATGAAGATCGAGGGTCTATTTATTATTATTAGCTAAATATGATATAGATCAATGTAAAAGAAAACAAAAACAAATCGGAAAAGGACATTTTTCGATTTTGCATCAACTCAGTTTGTTTTTCTTTTCTTCAATCTTGCTAAAGCTAAACTCAAACTTACCTTATTATGAGCGTCGTGTATACAAATCCATTATAATAACGAAAAATAGCAATAATCCCCCACTTTTGTTTGTATGACGGGAACTTTTTTTGTAAAGGAACTCCTCTTCGTCATTCACACTTTTCTTTTTACTCCATTATTATTTTCCTGATACAAAATTGCGACTTTATTTTTGTACCACCATCATTCGTTTCCTCCTCGATAAATCGTGTCTGTAGTGTGAATGGCGCGTATTAGTGGTGGTAGGCCATTTCAGAAAGAGAGGGAGAACAACTAGAAGGTAGAAGAAGAAGGAGAAGAAGAAAGGAAGCAGCAATCTCTACTTTGGAGGAAGCCGGCCATTATTGATAATGTCGATTCGTCTTTCTTTCTCTTTTCCCCCTTCCTTCTTCTTCTTCTTCTTCTTCTCAGTTTGCATTCATTTTCCCCGGCGCTCGCTCAGATTATTTACACTCACACAACATGCACGCGCATTCATCAACCAATGGGTTGTAAACAGAATTATGATATATATATATACCTCCTTTAGTTTCTTTATCCGTCTCTTCTCTGTGTTTTTTTTCCTGCTGCTTTTACTCAGTATTTTGTTTTAAAAAAGGTCCCCTCTCTCTCTCTCACTCTCTCGCAACACGGTTTTGTGATGTTAAAAATATGGCGTCTTCAACTTTGAAGGTTGTGCGGTCACGTGACAGTGGCCACTTCCGGGTCTCATTTGCATAATTTATGCATGACGTAAGGTCATTTGCATAAATTTGCATATTTAAATTTCAAACAACAAAAAAAGTTTCTATTTTATATGTATCGCCGAAATATCCTTTGATACACCTATGGGTCAAAAGTTTATAGGGAACAAACATTGGCCCCATAACCTGAACTAGGTACCGAGTTTACCCAAAATTTCTGCTTCCAGGCACCTTTGAAAAAGCGAAAAGCGCACTTTTTGTTCCAACTGAAAAGATATGTCAAAGATTCGAGTTTTACTTGCCTCTGACAGTTCTCTTGAACCCAAGCCATACTGAGTTTCTGTAAAGTTTTGACAACTTTGCTTTGTGCGGAAGTTGTGATACTCAGATTGAATCTGAGATTCCTTTTCGTGATTTTCTTCACCTTCGTGATTTTCCCGCGTAAAAACAATCGGAGAACGATTATTCGTTCGTAGTTTTTGAAAGAGAAGTTCAAATTGGTAAACAGTATATTTGCTGCTAGTTGTTGTTGTTACTGCTACTGTGGGAGATATGACAGGGATAAACTATTTTTGCTTTCTCTAGTAGTTGTCTATTGATTGAACTGCATCTAGGTAACATAATTCAATCGCTTTCTTAATGCATCGTCGACCTGAACTTACTTTTTGATATTTAAATTCTTTTCATTGGACATCATATCATCAGAGCCGGCGCAAAGGATATATGCGCCCTAGGCGATACTTAAAATTTGCGACCCCGTTTATATTCTAATGACTTTTTTTCTCTCTTTGTAGTGCGCCCCAAGGATTTTTGCGCCTAATGGACAGGCCGGTCCCGCATATCATATTGCATACATACTTGCCTTATTTAAAAGTTCTCACAATACACAGATTGTAGAAAACGTTTTCGATGGTATAAAATTGTTTTCCAAAAGTTCCATGTAATTATTTATCAGAAAGCGGAAAATACGTCAAACATATCTTGTTATATCACATAGTTGAAAAACACAGCATTATATCACGTGATCGACTTACTGTTACATATGCTCAAAGACCGACACGAAAAATAATTCAATTGATCTGTTTTTAAAGATATTTTATTACACTTACTATGGCGGTTTGTCAGCTTGTTTTTATGACTTTAAAAGGATTGTGAATGCCGGAACAATGTAATAATAATCTAAGATGATAAAAGTACATTTTTCGTATGTCTGTCATCATCAATGCTATTATTCTAAAATGCCATAAACTAGAAACGTACCAAACGTTTTGTATACGAAAGACAGGTTCTGAGGTTATGCACATTAATGTGTCCAATCAGACTTTTTTTAAAGGTTTTGAAATTAGGGTTAAATAGTTTTATCTAAAGGACAGAGAAAAAGGACCCTCTCTCTCTCTCTCTCTCTCTCTCTCTCTCTCTCTCTCTCTCTCTCAACAGCTGTTAAAATGATAAGCTGATTGTTTCGATTTAGTTACATGCACTTGATATTACTATTTCTACTGTTATTTATTTTTAAAGTTGTCAAAACATTTGTGTGCATGTGTATTAAATCTACTGAATTACTCGGATACTTTGCTAAATAAGCTTATTTTTGGAATACATAAATTTGAGAGTAGAAGTGTGAAGGAGTTAAATTTGCAAGAATGTTACAGCCAAATGGCGTTGGACACATCGCTTCTCGTACGATCACCGAAGTTGAGCAATGTCGCGCCTGGTCAGTAACTTGATGAGTGACTGTGTGGGTATACCAGGTGCCGTAAGCAGCTTGGAATCAAGTAGAGAGCTCCCCGTAGCAATCCCATTAATCTTCCTAAGGAAGCGACAGATATCTACACTGCGCTCAATAATACAAGCCACCTCTCCTCCCCCTGAAACCGCTGGCTGCGAGCGACCATAAATAAATGAATGACTTGATATTACTATTTCTATGATTATTTTTTTGAAGTTGTCAAAATATTTTTGTGTATGTGTATTAAATCTATTGAATTACACGGATACATTTGTATTTAACTCTTTTTTATAGGAATATATAAATTTCAGAGAAGTGTGAGGGATTTAAACTTAAAAATAATCATGAAAGCCATTTTGTTTCAGGAAACACTAGATTATTCGGCTAATACACAATATAACAACAATAATAAATGATGAAATCAATACATATTTTGAGAAAATATATCAATAACAGATTTACCAACCAGACCGATTTCTCAATGATTCTCTATGAATCTCTTTCTCTTTTTGACTATTTTTCTACGATTGTAACCGTAAAAGCTGACAAGTTGCCGAGACATTTTCCATTAAATGTTACAGGTTGATGAAAATATTTTATGAGAAATCGACTGACTTCTTTTAATCTTTGTAGACTTTGTTTTAGCTTTGACTTTAATGCTGAAAACCAGATGCGTACCTGAAGGGGAAGGGAGCTATTTGAAAACGAATCAGGGGCCCCCAAAAGCTGTATAAATAGTAGTTCACCTATTGCATTTCTACTGACAAATCTCAATAAATGTTGGAAGGGATCCCTCAAGGAAGCGAGTCCCCGGTCCCCTTAGTTACGCCTCATGAACGTGAACACATTTGCAAAGGGACATGCCACTCTTGAAATTGAAGTGTAATTTTTATTTTTAATGACTTAATGGATAAACATTAAGCTTGAAGAAAACCCTACAAGAAATACGATTTTGCGCTATACTTTTAAAACTAGAAAGGACTCAAAGAGCGCACAACTCTACCAACACCATTGTCAGGGAACGTAATTGTGCATGGATCCGCCCAAAAATTGAATCACTTCTTCCATGGCCCATTGCACATCCTTCCACAAAATTTCATTGAGAACTTTTGGAGATATCGTGTGGACAGACATGACATTTTGGCGATATTACGTGATGTTGACATATAACTACAACGTAAGGGAGGTAATTGTGCATGGATCCGCCCCAAAATCTAATCACTTCTTCCGTGGCATTTTTACAGAATTTCATTGAAATTCATTCAGAACTTTTGGAGATATCCTGTAGATAGACATGACATTTTGGCGATATTATTTGATGTGGACATATAACTACGACGTATGGGAGGTAATTGCGGATGGATCCACCCCAAAATTTAACCAATTCTCTTGCCTCATTGCCCACCCTTCCACAAAATTTCATACTTTTGGAGATATCGTGTGGACAGAAAGAAAGACGGACACGACATCCTTTACTCTTTTCTATTCCATTCTTTAAACAGTTATGGCTATTTCCAAAGTAAATTTAATAATAACTTTGTTGATAAAGATTAGTGCTCATCTGATTGAATAGTTTCCGAGCAAACAACTATAGTTCTTAGTGAATAAAGGTTGCAACTGCTGCCAATAAAAATTATATCCGTTAGATATTTTTAACTTACAAATTGTATGAGAAAAAAGGTAAAAGGAAAGAAACACAATGGGATAAAGTTGAGAAAATCATAAATGAACTTAGCATAAGAAATGTATAAATTGTGTGGTCCATCACAAAATAACATGTAGCTAAACATTATTTGCAGCCATATGCAATTTATTTCTATATTAGGTTTGTTAAAATTGCATTAAAAAAATCTAGTATTTGGTAATTCAGACTACAAGATTCTCTGACAGAAAAACCAAACACGCAACGAGCGTGCTACCTTCTCGACAAACTCAACCAGTCATCAGTCTAACAGAAAAAAATAAAAGCCAAGACTGACTTTTTAAATGCTGCAACCCAAATCTTTCATAACGCAGCAAGCGACTTCACAAAGACATCAGCGGTTGACTCACATACTAGCAACCAGGAACATGCAGCGACAGCAACCCGTCTGAACCTTCCTGTCCCTCAGTATGCAACGCGCATACCTTCACATTTCAAAGTGCTGTTAAGAAAAGTTTATTCGTCAGTCAAGCACAAAAAGTTATTCCAGGCTGTCCAACCTTCTTATATAATAGTTTTTCGCAGAAGTAAAGTCATGACTGCCCAACACCCTTTTTTCTCTGAAGACAACGTGTGCCAACTCTGAACCAGCAACAAAATTTCGTCTTGAAATTCCAACCTGCAAGGTCTTACCAATAACTAACGTAGCTCTTAATTCAATACAAAGGAACAAGCAAGACATTGTTACTACTTAAAACTAAAATTAAGATTTCTGGATCCGCCCTCCTCCAAATTTAACCAATTCTTCCTTACCCCATGCATATAATTTGGTACACTTATAGCCAAAGGGATTAAAGAATATGGATATTGAGCCATCATGAATTTTCAATATGATCAAAATCAGTATTTGGCAGCCATTTTTAAAATGTCTATGGACTGTGGAATTACTTTTTGATTGTGGTATATACATATATATATCCTTAGAAGGAAAATGTTATCAGTCCACAGTCCATCGGCTGTAAGTTTTTAAGCCCAACAAATACAAATTTACAAGTTACACTATTCGAGAGCTGAGGGAGTTCTCTCTCCAAGGATGTATATATATGTATATACCTCCATCAAAAATTAATTCCACAATCAATAGATTTGGACTGTGTACTCGAATTTTTCTCGTAAAATGCTGAATACCAAGCTTCACGTTTTCGGCTGTAACCTCTCATACCCAAGATATACAAATAGAATTCTCTTTCTAACGATATATAAATATATATATACACTCATCAGAAATTCATTCCACAATCCATAGAATTCAGACTGTGTACATGAAGTTTTCATCGTAAAATGTTGAATACTTAGCTTCACATTTTTGGCTGTAACTCTTTAATCCCAACAGATACAAAGAGAGAGAGAGAGAGAGAGAGAGAGAGAGAGAGAGAGAGAGAGAGAGGGAGAGAGAGAGAGAGAGAAGCACATTTTAGCATTTAAGGACAAGAATATTCTGCTTTATTCAAGATCGGAAATATGCATCAGATGTCGGCATCGGAAAAACCTTCTCACTGCAATATGCAAACAAAGCATAATAAACACATAGCTATATAATACGCTAGAATAGGGCAATACACGACGATTAGGGTAACAACATAACCATACGCGAGTGACCAAACTAGAACAAAAGTAGAAAGCCATAGAATTAAAAGTAGATATCATACCTAAATATAGGCACACTTAGACTTTGTTACCGCTATGGTGCTATACAACCATGGAAGTCACATAGTTAAAAAGTACAAATGAAAAATAGAATTTTTTAAAATTAACAAAAAGTAAGAATACAAAATAAAAATAAAAAATATAATTACATAAACA
>VCCN01000800.1:801295-824225 GCA_006491835.1 Architeuthis dux | reverse complement strand
ATATTCACTCAATTTATAATGATTTATATGAACCGTACTAATGTTGTATCTTAGTTGTTGCGTAATTTGAACTTAGTAGAGCACGTAGCTATTGGATGAAACGTTCAATTTTTCATACCGTACGAATACTTATTGCACCCCCCCACTGTATAACACAGGCACAGATGCATATACAATACATGTATTGATATAGAATACGTAAAAATATGCTTACTATACTGTGCATACACATATATAGAGAGACAAGCACACACTCAAACACACACGTATATACTTATATTATCTACATTCACGCACTGTGTATATATACGTTTGTGTGTGTGCGTGTGCGTGCGCGTGCGCGTGCGTGCGTGTGCGTATAAACACACATACATTAATGTATACATAGACATGTTTGTGTCTATGCGTGGATAATTATTATACTTAGCTTAGTCTGGCACAGAGCCACAATAATGGGGCATTCAGTGATGATGGACATCACTAACAATGGTTTGCGAGCGGGACTAGCCATCGTTCTACGGCAGGGTCTATGTTTGCGTGGTCTGTGAATGTTCAAAATGAGCTGTAAATATTCTAAAGTGTTGAGCAATAAAAGTCCGAGAAAATGCAAATGAAGAATAAAGCCGAAAACTTCCTGAAGTGAAGTGGTAGCAAGGAGAAGGGCAGAGAAGGCAAAAGCTAAAAAATAAAAGCTACAGAGCCACACAATCCACAGGGGCCTCAATGAATTTAAACGGTATTGTATATCTTTTGAAGTTTTGTGAGACCTTCTGGTGTAATATAACGATGCTGGTAACATCTGGAACTGAATAATCCTGAGCTGCATCTGTTTCACATAATTTGTTCGGTGTCAACATAACATGGCCAGATTGCATTAGCAACACAACGACACTTCCAGAGTCGGTAGTTACATGTCACCGTGACAACACCTTTGTAACCGCCACTGACGTACTGCAAAAAGCTAGGATTGCGATGACATCCATATCACTACTATGGTTTTGCCAAAACGAGGATTTAGCATTAAGAATTGAGAATTGAGTAAACGTTTAGAATTCACAAATCTTGATATGGTCAAAAGATAAAAGAAAGAGAAAATGTATTTATTACATAATGCAAAATGTCGTTAAAACGCGATAAAAAAATGTCGTCTTCGATATAGAGAGAACAAAAATCATTGCTTAATTAAAAACTTTGACGCTAAATAGGATTTCAGCCTAACAGTCTCTAAAATGCTAGTAAAATCTACGATGTCCTCAAACTTTACAATAATATCATAATAGAGATTTTTATGAAACTCTTTGAAAGGAATTCAGTTACGAATACTCTTGTTGAATTAGGTTAGCTGTGTTTTTCTTATCAGGAGGGAAGAACGGATTTGAAAGAAAATCAAGAATTTCAAAGAGATGGAAAAAAACGCCCGCCTATACATATGTGCGAAGGCCCACGAAGATGGTTTTTGCGAATTTATAAAGTTTGTAAGACTTTCTATTGAATTCGCTTTGGTTAAATATCCTTTACCGATTGTGAAAGTTCGTTAATACCAAGTTACCTAGGAATAGACCGACCAAACATGAAGTCAAAGTATTTTACGGGTTGTATGGTAACCCCAGAAAGAGAGAACAGGAAAGTCAAAGTATAGAATATGTAGGCGGCAGAAAACAAGAGAATAGCATATTACCTAGTAAAGTAATGAGTAAAGTACATGGAAATGCCCTTTCTTTGTGAATGTTGTGGGCGTGCTTTTACCAAAGGCATCATACTAATGGCTAATGTCAGACTTAAACCGGAATACTGGCTTCCAAATCCCCACCTTTCCTCTTTTTTCACTCTTACACACCGATGCAAATGCATGCACACTCGTGGTTAACCAACGCCCACATACATTTCATTCTTTTCAAGCAACATGTTTTACATTTACTAATAAGTGAATCTATTCCGGCAGATTTTGTAAATCAATAAGAAAGTGAATAAAACCTTCCAGAGTGCTTGAACTGAACGTTTGCTGACTTATATTTCAACTAACACCAAAACCAAGTCAATATGTTTTCTGGTCTTTCTTTGTAGATTAACATAAAGTTTTGATTACAAACAAAGAATTTGATTTTGTCCTTTAGATCTCAGTGACCTGTTAAAGAATGTCTTGGATAAATATCTGGGTGCACGAAAGAACCTTGAAGAAATATCAGCCAGACATTTCTGTTTATCAAAAGTTACAGCCTCATGTCAATAGCATTAATTTCTCAAAGTATTGCCTTCTCATTTGACAAATACACTTTTGGTTTGGGTTAGATTGACTGTTCAAGCGTATTGAAACACTAATTCACTTCTGATCACCAAAGTAAAGCAATATCCTGTTTTAGCTTTACCAGTACAAAACCAGGTCTCTTTGAGAATAAAGAGTTCTGTATGTAATAGAAAACAAGTAGAAAATAAAATCTAATTGAAAACCAGGGAAATATCAAAGTCAATCTATGAGGCTGTTACACATGAAATGACGTTTTTTTTACATCATAGAGAATAATACTAAAAGTAAAAGATTTACTAATGTAATTGCATTTTTTGCAGATCTGTTATTATTAGAGGTTTTTGATTCCTTAACAGCAATGGTGTATAACCAAGGACTAAATAATGCTCGAGTTGCTGACAACGTCAACAAAGCGTTTAGTGTGGACGTTGGTTTAATAGGTTTAGGTCTGGAAAATACAGTTACCAATAATAATAAAGCTTGTGGGAATCCTGAAGCTGTTCTTAATGATGAAGAATTATCGACGGCAGTGGCCAATGACCCACGAAGGTCTGGAGACCTTAGGACTTCAACATCAACCATATCTCGTCCTCTCAAGACAATGGGAAAGGTTAAACAGTTGGGGGAAATGGGTCCATGACACCGCACACCTCTCAACTGATTGGGTCTCAGCTTAGAGAATTTCATCATTAGGCCACGGACTTATTGATGTATCTACATATTTAAATATAACATTCTTTCGCTGATTTGATTGAAACAGTTGAGATGAGGAGTGAAGCTGAGATTTCCAATCAAACCAGTTTGAATTATTAGTGTCAATCGGATATGGCTGACGTTGTACACTTAAATTAAGTACAGATACAGCACCGATTTCCCGGCAACTGATGGTACGGTACCACTTTTAATCTGTATTACCTGTATTTTTAGGAAAATATTGAAAACATAGCTTGATCCTGGATTGTCACGTAAAGTTTGGAACATGCAATATTGTACATCAAAACTGATTACCATTAATTAGTAGTAATTTTTTTACCAGTCTTTCTTTCATCTTTTTCTGTTTTATCGTAACTCTCAGATCGTATTCTGCTTTAAATAAGCAGCGTGAAATAAAGAATAAGGCGAGATTTGACCTCCTATCCCATTTCATTTGGGAACTTGTCTTTCCCTGACAGCGCCTTTATCAGTTTGGCCACGAAGGCTTTACTAGTATGCGTAGCATTCGATCGCTACTACGCCGCCATGTTGTTTGCTTATTATTTGTACTAGTAGTATTAGATGTTCAGCGTTGGTTCAATAGGTTTAGGTCTGGAAATGCAGCAACGTTGCATGATTCTTGATGGTCTTCGAGTTTAGTAGAGGAAGCATTGTCATTATTGTTAATATTGTCTTTCTTTCATCTTATTTCTGTTGCTTTTTATAGCAACTCTCAGATTCTTATTCTACGACCGCTAAATGAGCATATTTATGAAAGGTAATAGTAGCCATTAAAACCGGAAAGATTCTTTAGGGGAAAAAAGCGATTTGAAATATAAATCCACGGAAGAGACAAAAAAGAGATTAAGTATCACCTTAATCTTTTATAAGTCTTGCTTGGAATCTTGCCTCTTTAAGTAGTTTAATCTTTTCGAAACTTCTATACATTTGAACCATAATCAGATCATAAATATATATTCGAAATTAAATCAAATACCTTGGAGGAGATCCCGTAACATATTACTTCTTCTTAATAGACATTGAATAACTTGCTGTAACATAGATGTACCATTATTCAATTTGGATTTTAAACTATATCAATGTTAATGTCTCAAATAAAATTTCCTGACAAATATTTTGTAGTTTTGGTATACCTTAAGAGACAGCTTAAGCGATAATTACTTTCATAACATTTTTTGGTATGTAAAAAATAAAACAGATAATTACGCAACGAGCATTTTAATGTGCATCTTGACGATGGACCGCAATGGGCATGAGATTGATGAATGATAACTTATAACAGCTATTATTCATCAATCTTATAATCGTCTTACAGCCAATTCATGTTGACCAAACAGAAATAAAACAGAAATTCATCATCAGCAACAGCAGCAGCAGCAACAGCAGCAGCAGCAGCAGCAGCAGCAGCAGCCTTTTAACGTCCGTCGTTGGAAATAGACTGAAGATTTGCCAGACCTCTCGATCGTGGGCATCGCGGCGCCAGTATCTCCTGAACCTGTCTAAATCGTCACGCCATCTTGTTTTTTTCCGGCCACAATTTCGCATATGATCTCTAGGGATGTGAGTCGTGATGTTCAGCGGTTGTCCGACATTCTTGCAACATGGCCTGCCCATTGCCATTTGAATTTTCTAACGGATTTTATGATATTTCTGACTCCTATTTTTTCTCAATAAACTGTACTGTCTTGTGGTCTCTCTATGTGATGTTAAGCATTACCCTTTCTCGTTGCATGATTCTTAGTTTGAGATCCAGTCTTTAGGTTCCATGTTCCAGCTCCATTGTGTGGACGCATGGGTTGTAGACCCTTCTTTTCAAAACTAATGGGATCTTTTCGCTCTTGAATGTACGGTGTTAGATCAACTTAATTAATACAGTACTCTATCAAATACATTTTTTTAAATATTTTTAGATATTCCGTTCCACCAATTTGAAGCATCTGTAATATATGGTTAGAGACGGAGAAGTTAGATATAATCTAGTTAAAAGGTTCTCTGGATTAAAGCTTCCTCATCATTAAAAGGTTTTTTGCTCCGATTGCTTCCAGAGTTTATAACTGGTATCATTGTCAGATTTGGCAGCAATTTAAAAGTGTGTATCGACACATTCATCAGTAGCCTTTGCTGTCAACAAAGCCAGTCTAATGGAGTAGGAAAATAATTAATGGCTCAGATGGGAACAGGGTGATAAGCCGACTGTATTTACTTCATCGTTCTTTGTATTTATTTCTTTAGCCAGGAATGGGCTGATATGGTAACAAAGTTTAATACATGTAAATCACGTCATTTCATATTCAGACATCTGTTTATAGATACTCAATCCGCTACAGCAATAATCAGTGGTCTCAAATATTACTAAAAATGGCGTCTTCAATTTACGTTTTACACAGTGTCTGTGTTCTTCATTTCGTAAAAAACAAATCCAATCAGCTTTTTATGTTTTTTTATCAAGCGAAAGTAATGAATATTTAAATATCATTTCGAACCGCATTATTCTATCTTTTATTGTTTTTAAATTTATCAACTTTTGCCTTTTACAAAAATAAGCGCTCAAATTTCTCTTATATTGAGTAGTTTTCAAGGAGCCAGTGCGTTAAATTTGGAACACATGCCACCTTACTCCGGCTGTTACTCATGATGGATGTGATTAAGTAGTTTCTCTCTCTCTCTCTCTCTCTCTCTCTCTCTCTCTCTCTCTCTCTCTCTCTCTCTCTCTCTCTCTCGCACGCGCTTCTTACACTGCTTTGTAGAACGGTCTTTGATAAGCCCCCCCCCCGATGTCTCGGAGGGGATCTTATCAAAGACCTTATTTAACTTATTTAGTTTCACTTGTAATTTTATTCAATACATAATTCCATTGAGATGCTTTTTTTATTCAGCTGTACACTTCACAGCAATTGCAAAACTGCTTGGGTAGAACGGATCACGGTCGCCTTAGAAAATTGTGGTACAACTAACATTTTGTAACCATCAATTCAACAATTTCGGTGCATTTCTGCTTTATTATATTGAATAATAAGTCTATATAAGCCAATAGGCTTAGACTGAACACTGGAATATTTAGATGTATGCATGATATTATATAAATAGGATATTTGCAAAACTTAAAATTTCTTTATCTTCTCTGGTCAGTAATTCATGTACTTGAAGGAATTTCTTTCCACTAAATAATTCGCTAATGGTCAAATGACACAGTCTTCTCAGAGCTTTATCTCTTTCCACAGTATTTTTGTATTACTAAACAATAGTGTTAGCATCTTTGAATTACTGACCTAAAATGCTTCATACTCGGAACTAATTTGCTATTATGGATATACCCATCATTTTTCCAGCATTCATACTAATATAACGAGTCGAAATAAAATATCTATACGGCAATATCTTTATCATTTAGTTAACGATATATTGAATATAGGTAAACGATATGTATCGCCCTGATTCAAATATTTCAATTTTGAGCCCATGGTGATATTTCTTTTCTTTCATATTTGCACCGTTGGTGTCTTTCTGACGATTACTATTGATCTAAGAAGGTCTCGACAATAGAGGGATTATTATTAGATCAGATCAATGTTACGTTTGATGGACTGGAGGGAAGACGAAAGAAAGCGCTAGCAAGCAGAGTACTAATAATTAAAGGCCGTTGTGTGTGAATTAGTAGCTCACGGGTAGGGAAGTACACACTTCATCCAATCTTTTCTCTTTGCTAATGCTTTATGTGCGCGCGTCTGTTATTTTAAGCGTCCGGATTTGTTCCGTAGCCAATCGATTTATTTCGCCTCCCCTTGTCGTTTGGCGACTCTGAACATATGGTTCCTCGTGTGCACGCTATGCACTGGGCTTAATACCATCAAGGAGGGGTGGGTGAAATATGCACACGATGAACGGACGAAAGTAACTAACGACGGACACGTCTGTGTTGGCACGTCTGTGTTATGCAAACACGCTAAATTGTTAAGTTGCGCGTTATATTAACGCACACTCACACATTACTAACATCAGTGATGGCTGCTGGCCGTGGGCATATCTTATTAACAGCCTTTGTTTTAACCTTTTTCTTTAGCTTTTCACCTTTTCATTTTTCTTCTGGTTGGCTGTATATGTGTATTACACTGGTTGGCATGTAGTATGTATCGCACGAATACAGTGGAGGTAGAGGGCTGAAAATTTAAACATTTACACAATTCAACCCCCTCCTCTTCCAAACACACTCATTTACTAAGGCCAGTGTCACGTCGTTCCTAACGTCCCTTGAACTTTACTCTTAGTATTATTAGATCAAAAGTTAAAACCAAGAGAGGTGCCTTGATCACGAATGGGAGTCATGGGGTATGGGGGCCAGTAGGTCTACAGCTAAATTTCCGCATGTCATAAAGAGAGCTGCAAGGGAGCTGAATATATTAGAAATGGTCAACCAAAACTGTCACCAAAACTTTCAACATAGGTTTCTTCAGTTTTTAAGCTGATCTGGCTGGTTGGCTGTATGTGTGTATTACACTGGTTGGCATGTAGTATGTATCGCACGAATACAGTGGAGGCAGAGGGCTGAAAATTTAAACATTTACACAAAATAGGTTTTTAGGGTGTGTTCAGTTTGCAATGTAAGTTTATGCTTAATTGATCCCTTAGTTTGTGTCAGGCACCATTCGCGCTTGGTCAGACCTTTTTAGTGATCACCCCAAGGCGAGAGAAGTAACTTATTCATTGATTACTCCTTTTTCCAGTTTTTTAATTGATCACACCCAACACGGCATGCTGCCAAAAGACGTTGGTCACATTACGGTTTTTATTGAGTGACTAACCAGAGCTATATTCCATATTAAATTTGATGCGCGCAGTCAGTGAACATGCAAGCGTTTGTACATATCAAAGCAGTGTTTAATTGAGATACCAAATATGCAGACACAGCCAGGGTCGGCCCGTCCATTAGGCGAACCTACGCGGTCGTCTAGGGAGAAAATGTCCTGGGGGGTGCATTCCAAACTGAAAACAATAGTCGTTAGAATACAACCGGGGGCGCAGATTTTAGGTCTCACCTAGGGTGCATGGAATCCTTGCTCAAATTGTAAGTCTTGCCTAGAGCGCATGAAACCCTTGCACCGGCCCTGCATATGTAGTGTCTAAGTTCTGAAGAGGTTAGCTCAGACTAACGAAACATTGAATAAAGAAATCTCATTTGTAACATCATCTTCGGCTTTCCGAATTGTCTCTTTAATATAGTGTCTAACTAAATAATCATGCTGCCACACGGTTTGTCCTTTTTGTAGGAATATCGTGCATGCAGAACCACACATGCGAACAATATTTTAAAGCACATGAAAGTATTTAGATGCTCTCTTAGATGTTATAGTGACACGTGTCGTTCTTTCACTTTGTTGAAGCTCATCTACAAATGCCCTATTGCATAGATGCACTTGAAGATTGACTGATAAACGTGCATATAAATCTAGAGATCGTTCGTTACATAGATGGACACACGCAGACATATATTTTTTAAATCTTATTAGTTATATACTCAATTGTGACAATTAAACTTGCACACAGGTAAATACACAGGTACGCACGTAAGTATACATTTATTCAGTTATAGACGTGTGTACATTGTTACATACACATATACAGACACACGCTTATATACGGAAACTCTTTCAATTAGGAAACAGACAACGCAAACGTTCTTTCTTATAATTACATGCATACTTACATACAGCCCTCTATCAAAAGAAAGCGCATACATACATCATATACAGTACCCATCAAAGATTTCCACAAACGCGCACGCGTACACGAATATACACGCAAGTGACCTTTAGTGCACTCAAACCGTGGCATAATGCGCACGTGCATACACATAAAGGTGCACATACGTGTATATACACACACAAAGGCACCATTCGCCTACTAAGCAACGTTTCTCGGGAAATCTTTCTCAGTTCTATAATGCATTATAAACGAATGCATAACTCCCCTTCACGTGAAATACGTCTCCCCCTCCCTTTGAATATGCCTCCTGTTCACTTTAAATATGCCTCCCCTTCACTTTGAATATGCCTCCCCTACACTTGAAGTATTCCTCCTTCTGAAAAGCTGTCAGCAATATTCCGTGTACAAATACCCTTTGTCTCACCACCTCCAACTCCTTCATTCCCCATTCCTTGGACTCTCCACATTCATTTAACCTTCTCCCTGTCTTTCTTTTACATTTCACACTTCTTCCTCTACTCTCACTTTGCATCTTGCCTCACCTTCGTTGGTCTTGTCATTTTTTAAATTTTATTCTTCCATAATCAAACTTCTCTCGCCTCAAACATTCTTCTCTTCTCCCTCACTTTCTTCCTCCCTGTTCACAAGATGTACTGATTGTCAGGTGAGATGCAACTAACATGACCATCTTCTCTTTCTGCCCAGTCGCTAAAACCACTTCTCTTTTCTGTAGCGCAAATAGGCAGTGCATTTGGCAAATATAGATGTTTAAATGTGTTTTCCATGGATGATATTAGTTGGGTTTTTTTGTTATTTTAAGATTCCATGTTTTCCTCTGTAGGGAAAACACTCCAAACGGAACACAGGCTGTGCAGCAAAAAAAAAGAAGTAATTTTTGATCATTATAAACAAACCATTTCCACCAGCTCTCCATTAAGGCTTCCTAAGCTTGAGGTCTTAAATTTCCATTGATTGTAAACAATCTTCTTAGTCTTGATTTCAAAGCTGTGTACAAAACCCATAACATGTTAGCTTTATTGTAGCTAACTTTGATTTTAAAGCTATGTACAAAACCCATAACATGTTAGCTTTATTGTAGCTAACTATGACTCATTGAATGTGGTTTAGTCTGACTATTTTCCTCATCTTAAAATAGTTTGACTCAATCATACAATGATTAAAACAACCCATCTAACAAAATTAAGACAAGAACTATTATATGACTCATGTCTGTCAATCTGAATCAACCCCCTTACAGGGTTGCCCATTTGGCAAATTTGGTATTGAACTATTTGGTTCTGAAAATAAAGATTTGGTACTGAAGCAAAAAGGAAGATTTATTGAAGATAACAATCCCTTACACACAAATGATATGATACAACATAAATATATATGTACAATAGATAAAACAAATAAGCATTTTAATCCATTTTTCCTGCAAGCTTAGTTTGATGATGGATTTTAAGTTATTTTATTATTTTGGTACTGAAGCTACTTCATTTGGTCCCAAGACCATAGAAATTTGGTCTGATAATGGATTTTAAGTTGTTTGATTCATTTGCAACTGAAGGTACTTAATTTGGTCCCAAGACCATACAAATTTGGACTGATGATGGATTTATTTATTTAGTTTTTATCAGTGGTACAAATGAATTTTTTTAGCCATGAAGAGATTTGTAAAAGTTTCTTTTGCACACTTTGAAAATATTTACTCAATTTATGATATTATAGTTTTATTTAGTAAGGTAAAATAAATCTGAATTTAACCAGAATCAATTTTAATTTTTATTATCTCAATAAAGCATCTATGAAATAGTTAACAAAGTTGCACGATTACAAAAGCTCAGAGGCAAAGTTGATTTTGGAGAAGTGTATCACTATGTACCATTTGTACAGTGGTACATAGTGATACACTTCTCCAAAATCAACTTTGCCTCTGAGCTTTTGTAATCGTGCAACTTTGTTAACTATTTCATAGATGCTTTATTGAGATAATAAAAATTAAAATTGATTCTGGTTAAATTCAGATTTATTTTACCTTACTAAATAAAACTATAATATCATAAATTGAGTAAATATTTTCAAAGTGTGCAAAAGAAACTCTTGTTGTAATCATATGTCTGTTAAACAAAACAGTCAGTAAGAATGGTTTGTTACATTGTTTTGCTATTCAGGCCCATGTAAAGCTGGCAATAGACCCCATTTCAAACTGCTCATTGAGTATTTTTATAATCAGTGCTAAATACATATTATTTATGTATAGGTATAAAGATGAATATGTAGTGTACATGATGCACTTACAAGTACCAGAACAGAATAAAAGAACTAGAATGATCTATAAAAGTTTTTATACAACATGTATATAAGACAATAGGGTACAGCACTGTAATAAGAAGCAGTAAATACAATAGTATTTGCCTCTACCAGGGGGGATAAGTCACCTCAAAATCGTAGGCCCATGCCAACTGACCCATCTGACCACGGAATCGGGTGTTTCTTTATGCTTGTCTTGTCCAGATTATTGTCGACTAAATGCATTAGTCAGACAAGTGCAGAGTTCAACCTGATGTGACTTCCGCTGCTCAACAGGCCCAAACCCAACAAGACAAGAATAAAGAAACACCCAAATCCTACATCATAAGGGTTACTTCCTTTGAGGGTTACTTCCTTTGAAATCAAAAACTTCTGTTTACCCCATCACATTCGGATACTGCACCTGAAAAAGGCCGAAAAATGTTAACAACACAAACAACAAGAAGTTCAATCATCCAAAGAACTTGTCAACTTTTATACAGGGGCATCAAAATGAATCTTTTATAAATGATTACTTTGATTTGTGATACTACAACTAAATTTAAGAAAATATGATAATATGAATTATTTAATATAATCAATAAAGTAGATTACTTTATTTCTACTTTCTATTTCCAGCTAAAATTAATCAGAAATTTTTATTCAGATATAAAGTTGATTTTGTCTTGTTTTTGCTTCAACTTTTAAATATTTGAAGATGTAAGAAAATGAATCTGCTTTCAGCTTAACAATTTCTTCGAGAAATATTTTTTAAATCTAAAAAAATAATAGCCATGGAAATGCCTGGTGTGTGCACTTATCTCAAATAAGTGGGTGCACATGATAACTGCCCAATGAGCCATTTTTGAAAAGATAAAAGTTTGACAATTTCAGTTTGTTATTTTCAGAGCTACAATGCTCATTTTTTTATTTTGAAGCTTGAACACTCTGCATTATGATTCTGATGGATATGTCATATTGACACTTAAATACTTACAGAGTTACAATGCATGAAGGGAGATTTTTCTTTTTTTTTCTATGAACAAAACAAAAACTCCAATGTTTTTGCTTATTCACGCTATAAGTATTTTTAGGAACATTGTTATGCATATCAAAATCAAAAGCTTAGAATCAAAGCTTCAAAACAAGACTAAAATGAGCATCCTAACTCTACAAATACTGAAAATATTGTGGATGAAACTTATTCAAAAAATGACATTCAATTTTCTCAAGAGATTTAACAAAACAAAATCTGCGATTATGTTCAAATAACAATCCACAACCTACAACAAAATAGTTCCCACAACTGAACCCTTAATTTATGATTATCTGGCATCACAACAGCCAGGGTCATTGATGCTGAGGCACTCAAATAACCTTTTTTCAAACTAATAGGAAAAAGAAAACCCACCACCAAAACAAGCAATGAAAAAGTTCACCATTCCCAAGTGACTATAAAACAAATTTCTAGTGTGATAACTGACTCGATTGTGATCACAAATGATGGGGGAAGGATTGTATTAGTGTTATCCAACATAAAAGCATTTTCACAAAAGAAGTGGTGCATTGGGCACTTATCATGCTCGCCCTCAAGTACTCAGGTACATAATATCAAGGGCCTAAACACATAATTTATGTAAGCTAAATCCATTGATAAATATTGTGAGAATAACTGAAGTTTACAACAATAGCACACACACACACACAAACACATGTATATAAAGAACTGTGGTAATGGTAAACATTTAAGAAATTTGGCAAATTATTATCTAAATGTGATTAAATCCATTGTTTTATAATAGTTTATGCCTGTATCTTTGTGTCTGTCTATATAACACTAAAACTCAGAATACTTTGCATGAAATTTTATATTTAACCGTATTAAGGTACTTTCAGGAAAGTTATTGATTCTTATGGCCTTTATTGTCCTTTTCATGAATTTCATTTGTTATTATACAGTCATTAATATGAATTTTGATAATATATGAATTTGATTTAGTATGAATTATAAAATGATACCATTTTTCATTTAATACAAATTTTTGGAAGTGTGAAAATTAAAATCATTAGTCAGTTTGCTTTTGGCTGTTGTCATGCGATAACGTGCAGCAGATCTTTGTGCATTTATAAACCACCCTTAATAAATATGGAGAAAAAAATACTTGTACCACAAATGAACAAAAAGCAATCGAGGAAGCAGGAAGAAGAGGCCAATAATCAGATGAAGGACTTCGCCATCAAGAAATCTGAAAATATATTTAGAAATGTGGAAAGATTAAAAGATGTAATCCCAACATTAAAAGAAGCATGCAAGTCTGCCGAGATCTTGACAAAGTTTTCCTAAATTACAAGAAATAAATTATACAATGAATCAGTTTTTATTGTCTTTTGACATCAAATTGAATTAAAAAAGGTTGAAAATTGTTTCTTAAAATTTCCATTTCACATTTTCATTGGGTTTGAACCAATGTTCCCTCTAAGTTTTTCATGACCTGCACAGGACCAAACAGCCTGTGAGCAACTGAAGAAGTGGAGTGTGCAGAAAATATTTTTACTTTTCAGATGATGTTTTGTCTAAAGTTTATGAAAAATGTTTTGTCTAAAGTTTATGAAACAAAGGTCAATTACTTATAACAAAAAGTGTAGAATAAAAGAAACGGTTTATTCAGTCTGTTGATTTTTCTTTATTATTTATTCATTATTATCTAATCCAATATTTTTTTTTATATATGCACAAATTTGTACACATTATAATTTTTGCATAAACTTACAATCAAATGATGCTACTTAGAGCAAGAGAAATACGACAATTGCTTTTCCGGCTATGTTTTTTTTATTACTGAACCCTTTTTTTACACTTTCAAAATTTGTGCACAGCATTACAATTTTACTGCAAGGCATAACTTTTTCCACACAGCAACACAGCTTTGAGAGAACAATATTTTAAATGCTCTAATAACTCTGAGTAGTACAAATTCAATTACTATGAGGTTTTATAAGATTAAATTATTCATACTAATTGAGGCTTGCCTTGTAAATTAGCATAAGCCTACATCCTCACTTCTCATAAATATGAAGATATTACAACTTCCACATTTCAAAGATATGCAGGCTTCTACTTTTCCAATGCTTATTGCTTTAATGTTTTTTATCTTAGTGTTAATGCTAATTTTTAAACTCCTTCAATAAGAAATATATTTAGAAAGGCACCACGACTGCCTTCCATACTTTAGAATGAAGTAATGTAGAGCTACAGATGTATGTGGAATTCTTTAGAAAAAAGGTCAATAAGTTAATGCCATTGTTAAGAGGATGAGAATGTTATTCTAGAAATTTCCATTTCTAAAGAATTAATATGTAATATCATCATCTACCAAGATATTCTGCTATCACTGTGGCGACATCTGGTGGTACTGAAGCAAAACATACATCATTGCATTGAGAATAGGAAATCCCTAAACGTGAATTAAATCATGAAAAACCCTTGTTACACATATGCACACATACCCCCTCTTTCTTTTTCTCCCTCTTTTTCTCAGACACTCTCTTTTACACTCTCATTTCTTTTCTCTCTCTTTCTTCCATCTGTTAAGCACACACATAACTGTTTTCTCTCTTTTTGCTTCTCTTTTTCAAATTCCCCTCTCACTATTCCCTTCAGCCACTTTTTGTTTTCTTCTCTTCTTACAGAATGTGAATAGGGATATAGACAAGATTGTTTGGATTCCGCTTATCTCCATTAATGTTATTTTGCCCTTGTAAAAGTCATGCACTTTAAAAACAGTCCATATCCAGTCCTACATCCACTCACCCAGCAATGGGTGAAATAGCAAGGCAGACTGGGTTCTCTAGCCTTGTGAGGCAACCGGTCTAGGGGAAGGACAACTCTGAATTCAAAACCATGCTCACCAGAAAACAATGGCAACAGGTGATCTCAATTAGCCACTACCTTCCCAAAAAGCAAAAAGCAACATGACCATACAATCATCATGAGAAGAGAAAATGGAAAGGCCTTGCTCCACCAGTGAACCTGAAATGGCTGAAGATAATCATGATGAAATCCACTCACAAATAAACATTCTGATTTACAAAGAAAAAAGAGATGAAAAATGGTAAATAAACTTTATCTTTAAAACATAAAAAATAAAAACTGATTATAGAAATCATTCTCAAAAGGAAGACTATTTTTAAGCCTGGCTGATCCAGAGTCAAACTCTGCTCCTACTTTACTTTCTTGCATAATTCTACTATAAATTTTGGAGATAAGACTGGTAACACACCAAGCTGGCAATCACTAGGTCATGAGTTCAAATCACGATTAGGGAATGAGGATTTTACATATCGGTTTACTCCCCTATTTTTGGTGAAGATTGTTCTTGTTCTTGTTCTTGTTACACAGGAAAGTAACTGACTTTGTCCTGGAGTTTGACAATAATAATGTTAATAATAATAAATACACATAGTAAGAATATAACATCTGATATTAAGCTATCTGATGCCACAGTCTCTTCTCCAAACATAAATATATTTAAATCAAATTTTAAAAAGTATCTCAGACACCAAATGTTTGAATATGAATTTTTTAACTAAATAAAAAAAACAATAATCAGAACAGAAACTCAAAACCAGAGAGAGGGACTCAATAGGTTGACCATACTAACCTAATATTGTCCTCCTGCTTGAGATACACATTGAGATACACATTAAATATACACCCCTATTTCCTTTCTTTACCATTTCTTTTCTCTCTTTCTCTAATGTTTATTTAACCCACTTCACTCTGTGGCAAGAATGAAGCAATTCTGTGTATCTTTGAAATGGTAAATATTGAATGTGTTTAGATGTGATGTATGGTGCTTCATTTGGCCTCCTACTCAAATAACAGTCAGTTTCTTTTGGTATGTAAAACTGATATCTCCCCACTAGACTCATGGCCACTGGACATGTACATACTATCAAAGGGCATAAAACTCAGCTGACCAGGTAATCTATTTTTATATTAGGTTGTTACATATGAAATGTTGTTTGAAGCAATAACATTTTTCCAATGATCCTCTTATGATAATATGCCATCTCTATAAAATTCTTTAGGTTTCATTCAGTAAAAGCATAAATTATGACTTCCCTATTATTGAACTTATTATCACAGATATAACGTTCAAAATGCTTGAAAGGAGAAATTTCAGATAAATATGGAGGATGTTGCAAGACTTCATATCCTAATTCTCTAAGCATAGATACAGTCAGCTGAGAGGTGTGGGATTGGGAACTGTCATGGAGCATTTCATTCAGTTTTTAAACCTTTCCCATTGCCTTGAGATGATGTTAAGGTAGCTGTTGGAGTTCTAGTCTCCAGAAAGTGCTCAAACCGTTGTTCATGTGTCATCAGCCACTTTCATTTTCACTGTATAATGTTCGATCTTTATGATTAATATTCATCACTGAATTAAGTGCATTTACGAGGAAGGAGATTATGTTGAAAAATAAATTATTGTTTGGGAAAATAAATGCTTTTTTCATCATTAGTCTGCAAACATATTGATGTACCTACATACATATGTATGAAAAAGAAGACTTTACACACACACACAGCTTAATAACATTATGGGTCCTTAGAACCTATCTTCAGTGCCAGGTGACATTCAGGTAGAAAAAGGAAAGCTAATTTCAGAAATGTAATACAGATGAAGCTGTTTATTATAATCACGCATAATGTTATCAGCTGGTTATTATTATCAAAATCAGGTGGTCCCAAACACTTTATTTAAAATGAATCAAAAATTCACAGTAATTTCATAGTAATTTTTTATAATGTAAAGTTGTTTATAACAATGAATTTAATAACATAATAATGAATTTAATAACATAATAATGAATCTAATAACATAATAATGAATTTAAAACAATGAATTCAAATTTATAACAATAAATTTAAATTGTTCCAATTTTCAGAATCCTTTGCTTAATGTTATCAGCCGGTTATTGTTATCTAAAAGACCCTGTCCCAAAGTGATCACAATAAGCAGCTTCCTCTATATTTTTAAAAATCTCTGAGGCTTGTTAACGAATACCTACTTGCTCAAGGCTGATAATAAATATTTACATACAAATTTTGAGTGTTGTTACAGAGATGGAAAAGTGGTTGGCTCTTTAAATAATCATAAACATGGTTGGTTTGAGCATAGACATATGAATAAGAACTAAAGACAGAGAAAAGACTTTCAGAACATTACATTTTTTACATCTTTAACAAATTACAAAATCATTGTAAAAATCTTTTCTTATTCTGCTTTTATTGTAGTATAGAGTTTAAACTCTATAAATATCTTCACATTCAAATGAGATTAATTATTTTTATGAAAAAGAAGAAAAACTGAAAATGAAAAAATGTTATAATGTGACTCTAGTAAAATTCCTAATTATTGTTAACATTTCATTAAAATTCAGGTCAATTTGGCTCACATTTCTGTTGAAGTGGTTTGATTTGATTTTGATTTTGATTTTGATTTTTTACAAAACATTTTTAATTGCAGTTAAACCCTGGCAGCTTCTACCACTAAAGAAATGAACACATTGACAAAGCAGTTAGAAGCTCTTTCCTTTCTAGTTAAAATTAATTGTGAAGAAATCAAAATAATTACAAATCCACAGCATGAAGAGAAGCTTCTTTCTTAACCTTTAGCACTCTGTATTCTTTTTCAAGGGTGCCAAGATTTTGTGCACTTAGTAACTTTGAAAGCCTGTAACTTGTGTGTCTGTTCATGTATGACTGATATTGACACAAAATTGATGTGACAACATAACCTTGAAATTCAAACAAACTATCGTTCAGTGATGGAGTCACCTGCCATGGCAGGACAAACTTTTAGCACGGTGAGCGAAGTCACCTACAGTGTGCTAAAGGTTAAGCAGCAAGCAGTCTGTCTGTAGGATAATGTGTTTAGAATTTGTCTGTTTTTTTTTCACAAATCAGAAATCAGGTGGAAAAATCACCCATCCTACCTCTATCATTTTTGCTCTAGGTATTGAGTCAAGACGTGGACTAAAATTTCCCTAAAACAATAAACTATTTATTGGTATATTATACTGACTCTCAAATGGCATAGTTGCATAATTTATGATAAACAAACTGATTGAATACAAGACTGAGGGAGAAATCCTCATCATCATTAAATATGTGCAATTCTCAAATCCTGTCAGAAAAGAGTCAGACAAGAAGAGAGAAAATAACTGTAGAATGCAAAAATACTAAAAAATAAGAGACATCTTCACTTGTTCTCCATTATCAATGTTAATAATAATGTTAATAATAATGATGATGATAATAATAATAATGTTAATAATAATGATGATGATAACAACAACAACAATAATAATAAAAACAACAACAAGCCTGGTTGCTCTAGAGTCAAAATCTACTCCTACCTCTACTCCCTTGAATAATTCTACTATAAATGTTGGACTTGTCAGTTTAGCACAGGTGATAACACACCAGGCTGACAATCACTAGGTTAAAATCCCGGTAGGGGAATGGGGATTTTACTCCCCTATTTTTGGTGAAGATTGTTCTTGTTCTTGTTACATAGGAAAGTAAAGTCAACTCTGACTTTGTCCTGGAGTTTGACAATAATAATGTTAATAATAATAAATACACATAGTAAGAATACAACATCTGATATTATTAAAAAGTAATAGAAAGTATAAATGAAAAAATATAAATCAACATGAAATTAAAAAATTGATCGGTTAAAAAGCTTTTGCTCATTAACCATTAATTAAGGAATTGACAGAATTTTAAAAACTGTGAACCCTGATATGATTGAATCTTAGACTCTTAATGGATTCATACTATGAATTCTCTACCATGAAGGCATTCATTCTTTTTGGCATCAAATGCATTATAAATTGCTCTTCTGTTAAACCAAAAATAAAGATCAAATGTTGAATCAGAAAAGAGGAGGCTAAGAGAAGAATTGAAAGCGTTGGAATACAATGCTTTTACAATGCATTTAGAACAACAAAGGAGGAGAGACACATGAAACATCAAGTAATTGCTTTAGCCTCAAACAAAAGATTGAAAAGAAGACAGTTTTAAAAAAAATACTTAACCAGAGTAAATGTTATTCTGAGTGACAAACAATAGAATGGCGTAGGTCAGCGTAACTCAAACTATCTGATCTTGCTGACTGGCAAGGTTTTCTTTCCAATGTGTCAGGGACCGGGAGCAGATCTGTGTCAAAGTATTATTCGTATTTGATCAATAAAATATCAATTGAGCATTTGTAGTAATGTTAATCTTTATTAGAAAAATATAATTAATACAGATATACCTTGATTAGTGTGGGTTTAATCATTCCAAAATTGCTGTTCAAAACAGCACTTACTATGATTTAATGTGTTTTCTTTTAAACTTATACTTAGTTACATTATTTTATACAGCAATACCATAACCGTACTACATCAAAACCTGCACTAATCAAAGCCGCACTATTCAAGGTATTGGTGTATATTGAAAGTTGACAAATTAAAAAGATTTCTTTTTATTATTACTAGAATTAGAGATGTGGCTCACTCAAAACTTGAATAGCTCATGTGAATCTGTGATACTAGAAGACAAGGTTGGAATGGTGAGATCTGTTCAAGGACTCAATGTTGATGGTTTTAATTAAAATGGTAATAATGATGTAGTCCCTTGTAATGATGATGATGTGGGTGAAGATAGTGGTGGAGAATTGAAAGAATAGGGTTTTTATAAAGAGGTAGAAGAAGAATAGAAAGAAGAAGGGGAGGCAGAAGAAGAAGTACATAGAGAGGCAGAGGGAGGCAGAAGAAGAGGTGGGGGAGGAGGCAGAAGATCGAGAAGAAGCCGGGTTTGTGGGGATGGCCAGTCAAATACAGCAATATCCTGAATTGTGCGGGTTTTGATTAGTGCAGGTTCTGTTGTAGTACGATTAAGATATTGCTCTACAAATTAATGTAACTAAGTATAAGCAGGAAAAAGAACACATTAAATTATAATAAGACTTGAACAGTGCAGTTTTGAACAGTACAGAAAATTTGGGAACAAATTAAGTGCACTAATCAAGTTGTATCTGTATGAGTTATGGATCTATTCATAATAAAAAAAAGACCTACAGAAATTCTAAGAGAAAGGATATTTTGAATAGTACTGGGAAAATAGTTTTTGATTCTGGTACTCTTCAATTAGTTTGTTTTACTCTAAAACTTCCTACATGCTATCTCACTGTCAGTAAATACAGCCTTATTGCTGTCACATCCTGAGAGAGCATGGTAAAAGAGAATGAGGGTGATACACATATGGATTATTTACCAAGTTACTAAAGTTGCTGCTGCTGCTGCTGTTGTTGTTCTTGTTAACAACAACAACAACAACAACAACTGGTTAATCACTCAATAGAAACTGTCATGTGACCAACGTTTTTTGGCAGCATGCCATTTTGGGGGTATCAATTAAAAAATTGGAAAACGGGTTGATCAATGAATAAGTTACTTCACACACCTTGTGTTAGCCAGTGATCACTAAAAAAAGTTTGGCACAAGCTAAGGGATCAATTTAGTATAAACTTACATTGCAAATTGAACTAAAAAGTATTTAGAGGGGGAATTTTCAAAAAACAAAAAAACTGTTTTTTCTAGACATAAATGTTTAAACTTTCAAGTTCAAATTGGTACAGCCTGTACATGTGAGACATACATACATAGCCAGCCAGCCGGACCAGCTTAAAAACTGAATAAACCTATGTTGACTGTTTTGGTTGACAGTTTCTAATAATAATAATAATACAAAAACAAAAACAAAGGTGATAGTGGCTTAAATGTTGTTCGTATTGGAATAAGCTACTTGTAATAGAAATATTGATGGCAGTGTTAGTTCTCAGGTGGAAAGATATGAACTGTATTACAACCAGGACATTTCTATTTTTGAACAAAGGAAGTTTAATGATTACTGATTGAAGCAACATAATTATTAGCTTCTTCATTATAGGAATGTACAGTCCAGAGAAAAAGAAATCTTTAAAATGTTTAATAATGATCCTGGATCCTTGAAATGCCAGTGTTAATGATCAGAGCAATTGTAATGATGCTTGGGGATGATCTAATAATGCTGGGGATGATCTAATAATGCTGGGGATGATCTAATAATGCTGGTAATGCACTTAGATAAGTGATTTGAAAGGCATTTATTTTTATGCTTCATTTTGCTGCTTTCTAAATCTGCTGATATCGCACTTCATCACCTTTAATCCTTTCCTCTTTTAATCTCAGAAATAATAGAAAAAATCTAAAACACAAAAGTCTTTTATTCTGAAACAAAACATTTAAATTTCCTAAAGTGCTCCTCTCTTATAATCTTTCTAATACAAAATAACTTTTTCTTGAACTGAGACCAGATCTATTTTAAAACTCTCAACTCAAATCAGATCAAAATTTATTTTTAAAATAATTGTAAAAAGGATCAAATTCAGATATTATACTCTAAATCTGATAAAAACTTATTTTTATAACTTACACTGCAACTAAAAAAGCCATGGAATAAAGAAAAGTATTATGCAAAGAGACTGAGTTCAATCTTTAGAACAACATTTTTGTTTACTTTTAAAAACAGAAATTAACAAAAAGAAGCAAGTTCTTAAAAATAAAATAAAATCTTTAGCTCTTTGCAGCTGAATGTGTAATGAAGTAAAATCAAATTGTATCACTTTTTATAACCAATAAAAATCAATAGTAGAAAATTTAAATTACATAAACCTGTAATTAACTAAGGATTTTGTAAAATAAATGTTCACTAAATTAATAATAGAATCTCATAATCATGAATACCAAGCTACAAAGCACTCAATGACATAGTCAGGGGAAGTAATTGTGCATGGATCCGCTACAAAATTTCATTGCAATCCATTGAGTACTTTTGGAGATATTGTGACAGACGGAAAGACAGATAGATGGAAAGATGGAGAGATCGGTCCCTTCCTTAGGAGGATTAGTGGGATCGTCACAGGAGGCTTGCTACATGATCCCCAGTTGTTTATGACACCTGGGATTTCCAGATGGTCACCCATCTAGGTACTAACCAGACTTGAGTTTGCTTAACTTTGGAGAACCAGTGTGTTCAATGTGATTTGGCTGTAACTACATTGTGCTCTGATCATGAGAAGATACAAAGTCTAAAGATGCTGTAACCAAAAAAGAATTCCGGATTCCAGCCGGTTGAGCTGACAGTTTTCAAAAATTGGTGGGCAGTGGGCTTTTATTTTTTAAAAATTATGTATCCAAGATTGGCTAAAATTGCGTTTCAGGGCATATCAGCTACTGAAATTAATTGTTGTCTAGAAGTCTATTTAAAACATGTTTCAAAAGTTTTGTATGTGATCTTGTTGAGCTGACTGTCTTCCAAAATTTTAAAATTCAAAACTTTCCTAGCGAAATATGATGACATATGTCTGGGAATTGGCATATACAGCAACAGCTTCTTTGAAAACATTTTGTATAGATGCCTCATCAGCTGACCTTAGGGTCTTCGGTTACCAGATGACTGATAAGATATAGTTTTAAACTTTTATTACCTCCCTACAAAATATTTGCCCAAGTAACAATTAGTATGATTAATTTTCATGGCCTCTGGCCGCCTAAAGGGAAAGAGAAGGTTGTCAGAAAACGCTCAGATGCTCAGAAAACTGTTTAAATAAAAATTCTGAGGGTCTTCCAGAAGAATATAAATAATAATATAAACAACAACATTAAATATTCACGGCTTGAAATGAATTTTTTCTCTCACTTCCAAAACATGCACTGAAGAAGACAGAAGATGTTCGGAATAAATGCAATGTTGTGGTGAAAGAAATAATTAAGAATGGTTGGGTTACTGAATGCGAATAGATAAGTTAAAGTTAGGATAGAGAAGACCACTCCCTTATGCACCAATTTTGACCTTGTGTCGTATTTCTCTATTATATTTTT